>JAQQSW010014239.1:0-12148 GCA_028646575.1 Pseudocheirus occidentalis | reverse complement strand
GTGTCCATATCTATGTGTGTAATATTGATTTTTGATTGCTGTCACTACAACTTTTCTGGTCTCATTTTTGTCATAGGATACAACACAACTGAATGAACAAAAAACACACATATCTCAGAGCAATGGAAAATAAGACATACTTAAGCAAAAATTCTAACTAGAAATAATATGTTTGCACCATTCTTAATGTGTAGGTTGAATTGGATCTGTACAGTATGGTGGAATTTCAAGACCTTTGGCCTTGAGAAAAGGGCTCTGTTGATTTACTGACTGATTGTTATCTTTCCCTGAGTGACTTCACCTCGATAGTATTTTTCTTCTTCTATGTACATCTCAAATTCTCTTCTCAAGTATTTGAGTACATATACACTCCTTAATGATAGAGACTCTACTTCTCTCTCTCTCTCTCTCTCTCTCTCTCTCTCTCTCTCTCTCTCATTCAATGACTATTCAGTGAATTGAAATGAATTTGTCCTAAATTATTATTCCCAGAACATGCTCGTTAATGTCCTAAGAAAGCTTTGTCTTCACCATCAAAGAGTTATATAAGAAGCAAATCAGTGATTCATCTGCAATTCTATTTTACACAAGATAAAGGGTACTTTCAGATGTTACCATTAACAAATATTAGCCATCTTCCAATGCCAACTGAAGCCAACTTGTTGCTGTTTCTAATTATGTCTTACAAGGATATTTATTGGTTTTTACTGATGAAATTATTTGAGATTCATCTATTGTCCCAAATCCTGTACGGGTTGGTGGTGGAGGTGGGAAATGTAGCGCCAATCAATATTTAGAGTGTACATGAAAACCATAGAGACCGTGACTATAACTATTACATGATGTTCAATCAAAAAATATGTCAAACTCTCCAGACAGAGGACAAAGTTGAAGGATTTATTTAAACACCAATAAAATGAATCCCAAAACCAGTAAGCTTATTCCATCATAGAACCAAAAATATTTGGAAAGCCATAATAATGCTGAGAGCCAGAGCATCCTTTAGCCTGTGCACAAACCAATAAAAGATCAATATTTACTCATGAGCTTATCTGACTCCTTTTCTAAGCTCCTCTGTTCCCAACTGACTGCAAATGTCTCCAACTGTCAGACTCACTCTCTCCCAGCTTTCTGTGGGCTCTGCTTCTCCTCAGCATACTCTTCAGGCTCCATGTGACCACGTTCAGCCTATCAGGGGGCATAGTTTATCTTCACATCAGGAGAGGTCTCCAAATTCCCTCCTAGGTCTATTAAAGGACAGGGAAGATCTTCAAATTCCCATTCCCATTACAGGAAGTCATTCAATATTTCTAGGAAAATGACATCTAATATTAAAAATTCTACATCAGAAAGAAAAGGGGTAAGCTAGCTCACTTACTAAGTTCCAGATAAAACATTAGTGATCCATGAGATTAGAGGAGAGCCTTAAAACCAAGGAAAGTCTTACAAAATACCAACCTTTTAGTTCTGAAAATTCTGAATCTGAGGATTTTGAAGTTCAGTTTATATTGCTTGCTGTGATTAAGCTTGTAATGTAGTACTTGTTCCATTTAAGTTTACAATATCATGGATCCCATGTATTTTTTTCTGTGGAATCAATAGTCTCTACCATATATCCTAGTTGTGAATCTAATAAACTATAAAAGATGGAGAAAAATTGGGACATTTCTTATGGATATACTGGTGGAAGGTCAAAGGGTAAGATAGTTAATTTAAAAATGGGCATAGCCTCATGAGAAGGGGATCCCTAGTCTGGTACTACATCAATAGAATTATAATACCAAGACTAAAGTGTCTTTCATGGATGATGAAAGTTCTGGAGGTTTTTTCTTCTGCAGTTCTAAAAAAAGGACCCAGCGACAAGTTTTCAACCTTCCCATACATCTCCTCTCCCTTTCAGGATGTTAAGCTATACCTGAAAGTGACACATGATCATACATACTAGAAACAAGCTGCTGTAAAATGATCCACAATAATGACATCAAATTGTCCCAGCTTACACTGCTTGTTAGTGATAGGAATGGTGCTAGAACTCATGAATCATGACCCCCAGTACAGTGTTCTTTTTATTATATAACTCTTCATGTCAGGAAGGAAATATTTCTTGGTAATAATCAGTGCTAAATAAATTCTTATTGATAGATTGATTGATTCTATGCTTCCTGAGGAAGCAAGAACATGAAATAACACAGATGGTATCATAAGATTGCAGAGGTAAAAGGGAACTCAAAAGCCATCTAGTACAATTTTCTTTATTTTTGCAGATGAAGGAAATTATTCTGAGAAAAGTAAAGTAAAGGAGGTGGGGTTTGGGTCTAGATCTTTGGTTTCCAGAGCCAATGCTCTTTGGGTAGATCAGGCTTCACTTAGAGCTTCAGAATTAACACTTTATTCTATTTAATACCCATGCCTGCACTTCCCATAAAGAGTGCATTTTTTTTCCTTTTCCCTGCTTCAGGTGCTCACCACTTCTAATTTTCTAATACATGATTATTCTAATAAGTGGCCAATTAATTTCCCAATTGTGTTGGAGCACAAGATTAATTTTAAATGTAGAAAAATGTAATTTACTCAGAAGACTAAGTTTGTGGTTTGCTTGGTTCTCATCATCCTGGAGGGAGGGTTTCTTCAGCATTTCTCTCTCTTTCCTTCCCATCAAAGGACAGCGTAGGAGTGTGTACACCCATGCAGGACAGAATGTTATTCATGATATAAAGAACATCATTAGTCTATAGTATTTATTTTCTAAAATTTGCCATTTTAAATCTTACTACTCCCCCCGCCCCATTTCAGACCTGCCTGTTTAATTTATAGTTGTAGAACAAATACTTCCAAAATCTATACAACTATGATTCCAGTTACTCTATTCAAGAATAATTATAATTCTGTTCTTATTTATCCAGGTATGTGGAGTTATAGGAACCTATCCACGTGCAGCCACTTATAGGATGAATACTTTCTATTTTGGTGTGAAGGGAATAGAAAAAAAGCATTGTTTGTTAGGTTGTTTATTTTTCAAAACTCAGGATCCTGGTAAGGAGTAGTCATTATTCTCCTTATGCCCCTGGTCATAAATCAAACCCACCATATTTAGAAATATACTAACAATATGGTGACCAGTTGAGACTACCCTGGCTCTCATGTTTTCCTGGACCTTACTGCTGCCAACTGGACAATGACTCAGGAAGACAGATGTTAAGTTAGAAGTCATGGCTCTGTCATCTGGAAACATAAATGATATTAGCTTCATAAACAGAGACAGAACATTAACATTTCCTATTTCCCTGAAACCATTATCACAAAGGCAAAGAGGTCAAACTAACCTCCTCTGAATGATTAACAGATTCTTGTTCACTTGACTTCAGAAAGGGAGAGATTTTTTTCACTTGATTTCTCCAGTATAGAGAGACCAAGGAGATTGGCAACAGCTCAAGTGGAGTGCAAGAAGATTGCTCATTTTGTGTTTGGCAGAGTTGCACAGTGAAAGCAAGAGTGTAGACCCTGAGTGCTTTATAAAACTGATGGTACTTTCCTTAGCTTAATTTTCATGCCAAACAAGGAGACTCTTGGCATTAAAAGGAACTACATTGTCAACAAAGCTCTTGTGTGTACATTTATTTATTTGTTTTTGCAGAGGGTTATGGTTCCTGAAACTGGTTTTAAGGATTCAGGTTAATGGTCAGATATTTAATATGAGTTGCTAGGAAATGTCTAACTTGAAATTAGATGAATGTCTAGGATCAAGAATTTTGAATCGTTACTGTTGTGTTGGAGCACAAGGAATAGTGTCAGAAAATCTTTGCTACACAGACACACAGACACACACACACACAGACACACACACACACACACACACATCTCTCTGCTCTTTCCAGAGAGGTACTTTCTAGGCTCTCCTTTATAGGTATGAACCAAAAGCATCAGTGATCATAAGACCTGTAGTGATCATAAGACCTGTGCAACTGAGAATCACATTCTAATATCACCATCAGACATCAGTAACTTAACTCTGCAGGTGCAAATGGCATTCAAATTGACGATAGACATGATAATTTTTCTACATATGTGCTTCACCATTGGTCATGTGGTACCCTACTACAGATTATACTGCTTGTATAATTAGAGCTTTGTTTGCTCACCATTTTATTTGCTATATTTTAAATTATTTTTTTTGTTTTAATTAATGAGTTCTTGAACTGGTATAAGAAAACATCATGGATGGGGGCTCATGAGCTAGAATTGAGAGTGGGTGCTGGCCCACAAAGTATGTAAACCTTGGGTAACTTTTCAGGGGATCCATATTCAGGGTGTCACAAAGGTATTAGTGCAGCTAAACTTCAGCTACACTAAGACTTTTGGTATATCTTGTAAAAGAGGGAGATTGATTCAGAAAAATAATCTGTTAAGTGTGTGAGTGGAGGGTATAACAGTGGGATTTACATATTCAGTAATGATCTTAGGCCCAACATTCTCCTTGGAATGTACGTGCCTTTGTAGATGCAAATACCCAGAATATATACACACACACTTGCTCACATATGTGCATGTATGTATATATACACACATGTGAATGTATATGTAAATTATATGGATATATTTTGTATGTGTTATGTATTGATATAAGTGCATCAATAATGTGCCATGCATGTGTATGTATGTATGTATGCATGTGTGTACGTTTATACAACAAAGCTCCCAATACAAATCTCTAGGGTTTTATTCTAGCTTCCAAGCAGGAATTGAACATTAATGCCCATTGTTAGATCCAGTCATATAACCTGTACTGAATCTCTCTAAGGGTACAATGATCTGTACAATACATATGTACTTTGGCTTTTCTTTCCCTCTTCACAAGCAAAAGATGAGAATAACTTGTTCAGAATTAGACCTACTCTATCTCTAGCATTCCAGTGATTTACTAGCCAAGTAACTCTGAGAAAATTAAATAAGATTATTCTGGGATGCCTTCTTCTTGATAAAATTGTATTGGCCTTTTGTTGGTCATCACTTCCTTTTCTATGCGTTTACTTCCAATCCTTCAATCACGTATTCTGAAATTTTCCCAGTGATTAAAACAAAAATCAGTGGTTTATATTTTCAGACCTCATTTTCTTTGTTTTTGTAAATCAGGACAATATCTTCCCCCTTCCAATCCTATACCTCTCCCTTTCTCCAAAATCAAGACATTGTCAGTGGTTCAGCAGTCATATCCACCATTTTTTAAATGCCATGTGACTAAATTCATCTAGACTTGGCTTTAATTTGTCAAAGGCTGTTAGGTGCTCTCAGAGTCACTCTACTTAACTTTAATAAGCATTTACTTGTATCTGCTATGTACTACACACACATACTCTGAACTATGCATAGAGTCAAAAAAAATGAAAACAGTCCTTATCTGTAAGGAGCTCTCATTCTATCTCAATTATCCACTGCATATTAGCCACTTTTGTTCCTTTCTTTGTAGTCTAAGTATTATTTACTTTGTCAGAGAAAAGCAACAGGAAAATAAAAGTTGAACATTTCTACTTTCTCTCTGAAATTGGACTTCATCATCCCATTGGTAGTCCTGTCCTTTCTTTGAGCATCTTCTTTCTTCCAATGTAGTTTTCATTGAAAACTACAATTTCCTTTTCTGTTCTTGGTTTTCCTTTCCAAGCTTAACTCATTTGAAGGGTTGGTATGCTCAACACCCTTCTTACAAGTTTGTCTCACCTTGGTTATTCATCCTTTATAACTGGCCTTTGCTTCTATTTCTGTTAACTATTCTATTAAAATTTAAGCTGGTTGCTGAGTTCCTTTTGTATCAATATTAGACTCCTAATAAAAATATCCCATTTTCCTTGTCACTATATATGCTTCTCTTTGGGTTTGTAGAATTTTTCCTTAGTGTATAAGGATGGAGTAAAAATTCCCCCATTTAATATCTTTTTTTTTCTGAAAACTTTTTTTTCTTTTTGAAAAGGGGAAAGAAGGGCAGTTGGGGTTAGGTGGCTTGTCCAATGTCACATGGATAGTAAGTGTTAAATGTCTGAGGCTGGATTTGAACTCAGGTCCTCCTGACTCCAGGGGCAGGGCTCTATGTGCCACCTAGCTGCCCCCATTTCCTTTATTTCTGATACCACAGATGAGAACATATTTCAAGAAGGGTTGCTAACGTACTTCATAAGTTAACTTTGGTTAGAGAATTTAAGTCAAAGAAGTTGGACTTACCTTTCCTTTGGGCTCTTTGAAATTGAATCTCCCCATATCTGGACTACATATCACACAATGACTCTGTGTGTGTGTTTGTGTGTGTGTGTGTGTGTGTGTGCACATATTCCATCCCAAATTTGAAGATGGAATGATAACTTTCACACCAGGGTCTACATTATTTCTGCCACAGCAACCAGTTCTTTCTTGTTGGTTTCCTTAAAGATAATATTTTCCAGTGTTTTGAGTTTTATTCAAGACCAACGCTTCATTACTTAGTTTATGTTTATGGGATTCCCCTCACCTACCTGCAGACCTCTTCTTTTAGTCCTTTTTTGAAATTTTACTACTTTCATAAAAGAGAAAAATATTATAGTCAGTCAACAACAGTATTTCTTATGTAAATCTGAGACATGCCCCCATACAAATGCATATATTATCAGAGAAAAGACAGGGAAGACATGTGAAGGGACACAGCCAAAGGAAACTATTGTGGAAGGGCAGATACATGGCAAGGGTAGATCTAAAGACCAACTGCTCACTCCTCCAAAGCTTTAGGACCATCAGTATTTTCTGATTATATCATCACCCTGCTGCCTGTTCCCTAATGATTTGGGTGTACAAATTTTTTTAGGCATGTGGTCTCTGTCAAGTATATAGGTTTTCTGAGTAATTCCTTTATGGTTTTGTTTCCTCCAGACATCATGTAGTCACTACTAGATGGTGGTCTACCAGCTAAAAGCAGCTGAAGTTCTGTCTTTTACAATGTTTAGACTTCATCTATTTTGAGCATCACTTGGCCATCTAGTTCCCATTAGCTGTGATTTAATGACTAGCAATCTTCTCCCTGATAAAGGTAGGCTGACAAAGTTTCTAGTCTTGCACTTCACTTTCCTCCATGTACTATCCAGAAACATTAGAGGTCTTGCTGTTTTTAACACACATCTCTATCTCCTGATTTTGTTCCGCTTCACTGACTGTCCTTTATGCCTGGTATATTGTCCCTCCTCATCTGTACCTTCTGACTTCTCTGGCCTCCTAAATATCTCACTTTACATTCTGTGTTCTGCAAAAGGCCTCTCCCCTCCCCTCCCCCCTTCTGTACACACACTATAATTCCTTCCCTTTGCCCATTCAGAATCTTCTTAGGGGTTGAACATGTTAGTAAACGTTTTTATTTTCAACATTTTTATGTTCAAGGGTTTTGTGACCCTGTATCACCCCATTTTTCCCAGTCTTGATGTTACTTTCATTTCTCATGAAAAAAAAGATTGGAAAAGCTGAAAAAATAACAAAGCAAAACAAAACAACAAAAACAAAGAAACCGTCTTTGGACTTACCTGGAGGCATCCACCTTTTATTCCAAATGCTTACCTTTAATTAGCATACATGGTCTACAACACACCTTCTGAAACTGACACCTCTGGACACTATTTCTTTTCTTCCTAATAGAAATATAGCTCATGAAGCTCCAAGAGAATGCTCCTTCAATTAGAGAAAACAGGTTTTGCCTTCTTGCCTATGTGTAGTTAAAAAAAATCCTCTGAGTACTTACTCATCTCATTTTTCTCTAAGGTAGTCGTTGTCCTAAAACTGCCAAATATCTTTCTGTTTTCGTTGCTAGATTGAAGACCTAACTTTTTACATTTGGCATTTGCTTAATCTTGTTTTAACTTTTTCCAAGTTTTCTTAATTTTTGATAGAAAGTGCTGTCGGAACTTCAGGGAATCAAAGAGAGCAGTATTAAGCTAACTTTATTCAGACCTCAAAGGTTTTCAGCACAAATTATGGGCTTTTGCCAGTCTTCCAAGGTAGGAGAAAAATACAAGTTCTGGTGTGGTACTTAGGAAAGCCAGGTAATACCAGTTACCATAGCAAGAGATGATGCTAGGCAGACTAGAAACAGGAAGGCACTCTCCATGAGGATGACCCACAACACCTTTATGTCACTGGTGAAAGATACTTTCATTCTTTAAAATTACATTCATTAAAAATTACACTCACATATATTCATAGGAGTTTCTCTAATTGACCTGGATGTTTAAAGTAATCAAGAGCATTTCAGTTGTTTTTTTCCCTCAATATAGCCAACATATAGTACTGATTTACCTTCTTAGTCTGGGCAACTATTCAATTTTCCAACTTTAAGTAATATGCTTTTCCCATGCTAATATTCATTGTTTCATTTTTCTCCTATCACTTTTCCCCAAATCAAGGACTCAACTTTTTCATGCTGCTGTCAAAGTCTTTGTCCTAAAGCATAGCTACAATCACACAACTAACCACCTATGTAGCAAAATGGTGAGGGTACTGGACTTGGAATAAGGAATGCTCATCTTCATGAATTCAAATCCAGTCTTAGACACATACTAGTTGTGTGGACCTCAATAAATTATTTAATCCTATTTGCCTCAGTTTCCTCATCTGCAAAATGAAGCTGGAGAAGGAAATGGCAAACCCCTTCAGTATCTCTAACAAGAAATCCCCAAATTGGGTCATAAAGGGCCAGGCAGGACCTACATTACACAACAAGAACAACAACAAAACTATTCAAAACACACCAGAGGTTTGCCTTTGCTGATGGGAGAAAATATATAAATAAAATATATGAATAATTTTACCTAAATTAAATTAAATTACATATTTAGTGCCATACCAATCAATCTGCCAAAAATTACTTCATAGAGATAGAAACAATAGTAATAAAATTCATTTGGAAGAACAAAAGGTCCAGAATATCAAGGGAATTAATCAAAAGAAATGCTAGGGTAGGTTGCCTAACCATTCCAGATTTTAATCTGTATTATAAAGCAGCAGTCATTAAAACTATTTGGTGCTGGCTGAGGAATAGAGTAGTGAATCGATGGAATGGACTAGGTACTCAAAACTCAGCAGTCAATGACTATAACAACCTACTGTTGGATAAACCCAAAGATCCCAGTTTTGGGGATAAGAACTCACTATTTGACAAAAACTGCTGGAAAACTGGAATATACTATGGCAGAAACTGGACATAAACCATTATGCAACACTGTATACCAAAATCAAGTCTAAACAGGCGCACAATCTAGGTATAAAGCTTGATACTGTAATCCAGATATAAAGGTTGATACTGAAAGCAAGGAATAGGTTACTGGTGAGATTTATGGAGAAGGTAAGATTGTCTGACCAAACAGGAATTAGAAAGTAGTATAAAATGAAAAATGGATAATTTTGATTACATTAAATTGAAAAGTTTCTGTACAAACAAAGCCAATGTAACCAAGATTAATAGGGAAGTGGGAAATTGGGAAAGAATTTTTACAGCCAGTGTCTCTGATAAAGGCCTCATTTCAAAAATATACAGAGTTGAGTCAAATCTATTAGAATGCAATTCATTCCCCAATTGATAAATGGTCAAAGGCTATAAACAGGCAGTTTTCAGAGGAAGAACTTAAAGATATATGGAAAAATGCTCTAAATAACTATTGATTTCAGAAATGCAAATCAAAACAACTCTGAGGTACAACATCTCACTGGTCAGATTGGCTAAGACATAAAAACAGGAAAATGATACATGCTGGAGAGGATGTGAAAAAATTGGAACACTAGTGCTCTCCATCCTGGAGAGCAATTTGGAACTATACCCAAAGGACTATAAATAATTGCTTAATCTTTGACCTAGCAACACTACTTCTAGGGTTGTATACCAAAGAGATCAGAGAAGTGGGAGGAAGACCCATGTGTACAAAAATATTCATTGCAACTGTCTTTGTTTTGGCAAAAAACTGGAAATTAAGGGAATGCTCATCAATTGGGGAATAGCTAAACAAGTTGGGGCATATGAATGTAATGGGATACAATTGTGCTATAAGAAAGGAACAGCAGACAGACTTCATATTTACCTGGAGAGGCTTATACAAACTGATACTGATTGCGAAGAGCAGTATTGGGAGAGATTTGTACAAAATTACAGACACAATGTATGTGTAATGACCAATTTTGATAGACTAGACTCTTCACAGAAATGCAATGTTATAAGACAGCTCTTAAAGACTCATGATGGAAGGAAACATCTATATTCAGAGAAAGAACTAGAAAGAACAGAGTTCAAGTGCAGATTGAAGCAAACTACCTGCTCTCGTTCTTTTTCTTGTTTGGTTTTGTTTCCTCTTTCCAATTGTTCATTCCATCAGTTACAATCCTTCTTTAAAACTTGACTAATATCTAATGTGAAAGTATTCACAGATCCTATACTTGTTCGCATGCCACCATGGGGAAGGGGGGAGAAAGATGAGGAGAAAATTTGAAAGTCAAGGGATTGTGGAACTGAGTCTTATAAGCTGAAAGTAAAGAAACAAATCAATAAAAACAAAAAAAATATTCCTGGGGCATGATTAAGAGGAGTGATGTTGAAGTAAATAATGAGGATGAAAGATTTAAATTGATTTTTCAAAATCACACCATAGGAATGCATTATCCTTATTGGACAGCATATTGCAATGAATTTGCAGTCAAAAGTGCTGAATTCAAATCTTGACTCTGATACTAATACCTTAATAACCTCAGATAAACTAGTCCTCTAAGTCTCTATTTCATTATTTTTAAAGTCAGGATGCAAATTCAATTTCTTCTAGTTTTCTTTTCAGTTTTGTGACTTTCCAGTGTCTAACATTTCCTTTAGACTTACACAGACTTCTATACACTTTTATAGACGATGATTAAAAAGCTTCTCATTCTGACATCTACACTTAAATGATATGGTTCATCCTGAATCAGGAAAAGCAAACGAATAAACAATAATAAAAGAAAACCATTTACTTTTGATAATTTATCATGATTTCTGAGCCTTTGTTAAACTGGAAACTTCTCCATGTATCATATGAGGGTACCAAGCAAAGAAAAGCATTTTTAGTCATAGAAGAAAGAAGCCACCACATTGTTATGAGACTCAGATATATGCCTGGATATCTCTGGAGAATTTCTACCATATTAAAGTGCTGTTCCACTGCAATGATATTTAAGTCACCTTATGGCTCAGTCTGCCAATATATTTTTTCTCTCTTTTTATTAGCCGAATAGATCTTCTCACACTGTAAGTGGCTGTAAACTTTTAAAATATGTCTTTTCTAAAATAGGGGGAAATAACAGTATATTTACTATTCATGTATTCTGGAATGCAAACACTATAACACTGCTGCATTTAATAAGGACAAAGTTCAGAAAGAATAAAAAGGAAGGAAAATTTGACCATTAAAATACTTTTTTTTGGTGGAAGATGCAGAATATTTTATGATTTGTAACCTAACTTCAGGACATCAATGGAATTGCCTCTGAAATTCAGATTAAAAATATGACCTCAAGTCTCAGGATTATTAGTTTGGGACAATACTGGCAAACTGTGATTATGTTTTCCAACAAACTAGATCATTACCCATTCAGAAGGGTCAAATCTGGATGGTCTCAAAGTAACCCTTTGGAAGGGGACAATAAAATTTAAACTCAATTTAATTTTTTCTAACTTTATTTTTGTACAGTGATACATTTCATTTAATTATGGTTGGTTCATTAAAAAAATCTTTTCTTTTTTATGCCTTAATTTTCAAGTATATCCATCCTTACTCTCCTACCTGGAAAATTATCCCTTGTAAAAAAGACAGAAAATAAATGTTTAGAAAAACAAACACATCTACCCTGTGGGACACTATATTCCCCAACTCATCTTTGCAGATAACTCTCAACTCTTCGTGGAGAACAACACTTTTTATCACACTTACAAAGTTTTCTTTCTTTAATAATATCTTTCTTTAATAATATCCCCATTTACATTATTTCAATACTTATGCAGATTGTTTTCCTGGTTCCTCCCCTCCACTACCTTCCCTCCCCTCCCCTTCCCTTCCCTTCCCTCCCCTTCCCTTCCCTTCCCTCCCCTTCCCTCCCCTTCCCTCCCCTTCCCTCCCCTTCCCTCCCCTTCCCT
>JAQQSW010014238.1:0-12149 GCA_028646575.1 Pseudocheirus occidentalis | reverse complement strand
ATGGGAAAGAAGTCATAAGGAACTTATCAAATTTGAATTATGTGCCAATATGGAAAAATGATAATAGTAACTTATGAAACTTTTCTTAGTATGAGGATAGGTGAAGGGAATATAAATGGATATATATGTATACTCACACATATGTCTATATAGGAGTCTATATATACATATGAATACATATCTGCGCAAGTGTATATATGGGTTTATAGAGGACATAGGATCAATTGAATATGAATGGATGATACTTTAAAAGGCAAATTCTGAGGTGGGAGAGGACTAGAATGAGAGGAGACAGGGAGAGACAAAATGGGGCTAATCATCCCATATAGAAGAGGCAAGGGATATCTGTTACAACTTTACTTTCATTTACTCTCATCGAGTCTGGCTTAGGGAAGAAATGGCATAAACTGTAAAATGGGCATAATGCCACACAAGAGAGGAGGGGGCGTGGGGATGAGAGGGGGGATGATGGTGGGGAGGGCAGGGTCTGGGGGAGGGATGCTGGATGTTCACACATCAGTAAAGGGACAGGGACAGGGTAGAGAACAGAACAAAGGGGGGGAGGGATAGGAAGGAGGGACATATGATCACTGTCGCAATATGCCCACTGTGAAGATGTCCTGTATAATCACACCTACACAGCCTGTATTGAATTGGTTGTCCTTCCAGCGGGGGTCGGGGACAAGGGAGGAACTGAAAGAATGTAGAATTTAAAGCTCTGAAATACCTGCAACTAGGAATCATGATATACAGCGACTGGGATAGGGAGACCCTCCCTGCCCTACCAGAAAGTTAGAGAGCAGAGCAGGGGAGGGGCTTCACAGTGGGATTGCTGTTTGGGGGTGGGAGTGGGATAGGGGAAATATGGGGAGAAAATTCATAACTGAAAAATCTAATGAAAATGAACAATGAAAACAAGAAAACAAATAAAATTTATTACATTAAAAAAAATAAAGTTACTGTAGGCATTAGAAAATATTTGGGAATCTACCTGCCAATACAAGCCCAGTACCTTTATGAAGACAACTACAAATCACTTTTCACACAAATAAAATCAGATCTTACTAAGTTTAAAAAAGAACATCAATTCCTCATACCCTCATACCTAGGTAGAACTAACATAATAAAAATGACAATTGTACCTAAATTAAATTACATATTTAGTGACATAACAATCAATCTACTATAGAATTACCATATAGATCTAGAAAAAATAATAACAAAATTCATTTGGAAAAACAAGAAGTCCAGAATATCAAGGCAATTAATGAAAAGAAATGTTAGGGAAGGTGCCCTAGCTGTACCAGATTTTAATCTCTATTATGAAACAGCAGTCCTCAAAACTGCCTGGTCCTGGCTAAGGAATAGAGTGGTGGATCAATGGAATATATTGGGTACAAAAGACTCAGTAGTCAATGACTATTTTGGGGTTTGGGGTAGGGGAAGGACGGGGAAAATATTTGTAACTCAAAAATCTCAAGAAAAATGAACAATGTAAACAAGAAAACAAATAAAATTTATTACATTAAAAAAAAGAAATTCAGTCAGAAGAAAGAGACATGGACAATAGTGAAGACCTGGGGGGTGGAGGGAGAATGCTTGGGTGTGGGTTCTGATCAGAGAAGCTTTATACCTTAATAATGGATTTGATTGAGAAAAAGATAATTAATGGCAGATGTGAGAACCAGGAATTCTTAATTAGATCCAAGTTATGGGTAAGTTTTTTGGATCATTTACCAATATGAAACTCAGTTGTGGAAATTCCCTTATGGGACCAAATGATTGGGTGTTTAGGTCAGTAATTAGAGACCCGAGGAATTTGGGGTCTTACAACCCTTGAATGTAAGATTGAGTCTCATAATCATAAACCATGATTGTTTAAGTACTTAACACAAGGTCACATTGAATCAAAACAGTGGAAAAGTGCAGACATTTTATCATTGCTTATGTGTTTATAGTTATTATGGTCACTTAGCCTAAGTGACCCTATGCTGAAGTCCTAACATTTATAACTACATTAAACAAAATATTTTTGAAAGTCACAGTTATCTCAATTATAAATGCATTTTGTCTGTCAACTACCACAATTTCTAGAATTTAATGGGTACATACAATAATAAATATCTGTTGAAATGAATTTACTACATTAAAGAGGTTTATGTTACCCTAGAATACTTCCTTATAGGATTTCAGTCATTCTCAAATCCTTAGGTTACTAGTTTTATAGGTCAAAAAAGAAATCACACTTTACCTTTAGCAAAATACAGCACTGTTTCAGTATTATCAGGTCAATGTCATTTCTAGATTTATCTTAACTTGGGGCAATGATGGAATTTCTGTTTCCTACATGAGTATTGATGGCATCTCTCTGAAAATTTAAGTAAGCTCTCTTTTTCCTCTGTGGGTGAGACAATTTAGCTCTTGCTATACTAAGCTAAATTGAAATGATTTATTAAACAAAAAAAGCCATCAGACACCTATGATGCTGTCTCTATTACTGAATTCACTGTTGGCATAAAATTTGATTTTTACTTAAAATTTCTGGGGTATTCTTCTTTTTTTTACATTCAAGAATATATTTTTTATTTTGTTTTCCAGTAGGCATTTGTAGAATGTACAGTATGCTAGGGAGATACAAACCTAAGTAAGACATGGCCCTACCTTCAAGGAGCTTACATTCAGTATCATTTTTATATGCTCTCTCTAGTAGAGTCATTGTATATTTGCACTGATGTTGTCTGACAAAGAAGCTAAGGTCTTCCACTGAATTCCAGCTGTTGTCAACCATTTTGACTTTAGTCTTAACACTGGAATTCAATGAGTCTGGAAAAGAGATTTAGGCTGATGACTTTGGGTTTTTTTTTAAATTTTGTTTTCATTTTTTTCATTGTCTTGTCTATTTACTTTTAGCTTACAAGACTCAGTCCCACAGTCCCTTGAGTTTCAGTTTTTCTCCTCTTCTCCCCCGCCCTCCCCCATGGGGGCATGCAATCAAGTATAGGATCTTCAAATACTTTCACATTGTACAATAGTATGGTTGTATAGCAGGGCTGAAACCAATGGAGTGAAAAATGGGAAAAAAGGAAGACAACCAAACATGAAAAAGAATGATAGCATGTAGATTGCTTCAGTTTCCATTTAAACTCTGGTCTTTCTAAATCTTTCTCTGAATGTAGATATCTCTTTCTATCCTGAGACTTGTAAAGTTGTCTTATACCTCTGCATTGTTGAGAAGAGTCCAGTTTATCAAAGATGGTCATCACACATATGATGTGTCTGTGATTATGTACAAATTTTTTCTAGTTCTGCTCTTTTCACTTAGTGTCAGTTTGTATAGGCTTTTCCAGGTGAATACCCATCCTTTCCAGTGAATACCATCTCCTCCCCATTTCTTATAGCACAATAGTATTTCATTACATTCATATACCACAACTTGTTTAACCATTTCCCAATTGATGGGCTTCCCTGTAATTTCCATTTTTTGTCACCACAAAGAGAGATGCAATAAATATTTTTGTACATATGGGTCTTCCTATACATATGACCTCTGGGATACAAGTGGTGTATTTTTTTTCTTTTCTGAATATCTGTGGTTGAGCACATATTTTGGAAGCTTTTTTATATTAGTCATTTTACATGACCTTGTAGAATTTAGATTGTCCAATCCTTTATAGTTCACTGAAAAAAACACAGGAATAAGAGAAAGTAGTGAGGAAACCTCAGCTCCAGCACGCATTCTGCAAATAGCTTTCCAAATAATTGATTGTGCAATTAATGTTACCTGCCTGTGTTTCAGATTACTTAGATGTAAAATAAGTGAACTGGCCTAAATTATCCAAAAGATTACTTCAATCTTGCTGAATGTTCAAATATATTTTTTAATTTTAAGCAAGTGTTATCATTTCTCAAAAATCTCTACTAAAAAGGTTCAACGTTTTCCCATACCACTCATTTTTTTTTATTTTGACATTCATAAATCTATATAATTTGATTCCACCCACATTCCTAGAACTATCTCATGTTACTCCTTCTTAGGTGCTCTGTTTTGCAGCTAGAATGAATTTCTTTATTTTCCCCATTTTATACTGCTTCCTTCCATTTTAAATCAATTGTATAAACATTTTATTTTATTTTATTTTTGCTTTTTTTGGAGGGGTGAATGCAGTGCAATTGGGGTTAAGTGACTTGCCCAAGTTCACACAGATAGTTTTTGTGTTAAGTGTCTGAGGCCGGATTCAAACTCAGGTCCTCCTGACTCCAAGACCAGTGCTCGATTCACTGACCCACCTAGCTGCCCCTCTATAAATATTTTATTAAGCATCTACTGTGTGCTGGTTACTGTGCTGATCACTCAAGGTGAAAATAAGAAAAAGAAAGATGGCATTTGCCTTTAAGGAGCTTACAATCTGATAAGAGAAGACAACACACACACAGAGAAAGATGCAAAAAGTAGTGGGAGGGAACCTTGTTGTATCTGACCAGTCATAGAGTTGAAAACAGAAAGCTGCTGATAGGAAATGGGCATAAGATTTGTCACACTTTGGATGAGCTCATGCTTCCTGAAAATTTACCCAATTATTATCTTTTGAAATTCTACCCTTCCTATAAGGCTCAACTCAAGTTCCACTTCCTGATGATCATAAGAACTTTGTTTCCCTTTTTTCCCCCCTTTGTGATGTCCCTGGTCTGAATCAAGGACCGTGGTCTTCTTCTTCAGGATAGGGTTTATTAAAGTGGTCAAGAATAAGGTCTACTTCAAGAGGTACCTAGTGAAATTCTGGAGAAGGCAAGAGGGGAAAATGGATTATTATGCATGGAAACATTTAGTAATCCAGGATAAAAATAAATACAACACACCAAAATACAGAATCCACAATGCAAGTCCAAGTCATCAACAGAGATATCATCTGCTAGATTGTGTCCATCCATATAGAAGGGGATATGGTTGTCTGTATATAAGTTTTCTAAGTACATTTTGGAGGTTGGCCTGAAAAATTATGCTCCTGATTATTATTCAGAGTTCCTGCGGGCCCACAGGCTTTTTAACAGGTTTGACATGGACAAGATCTTTGAAAGTCATTGGGAAGTGACTGCAGATGAGTACAATGTGGAAAGCCTGATGCTTTTACATGCAACCTGGATGCAGGTCTTGTATGGAAACAAAGTCTTTGGAAACCTTATAGAAAGTGTAGAAGGTGAGCTATCCCACACAGTATCAAAAGCTTTGCTGGGTACTATTCAGGAAAGTAGAAATTCAGTTATGATGTACATCATAAACATATTATAGGCAAAAATGTTGCAGATTATATGCATTTATCTCATAGAAAATGCTGAAGTTGCTTATTAAAATAAAACAATTCTTGCTGTACATAAAGAACAATATAATTCCCAATATGATGGAGATGTATAAAAAAATTCATACTAGTATAAGGAAAGAATCTAGTATATGAAAAGAAACCCAAGACAAAAGTTAAAAAAAGCATGAAACCATGCCAAAGTGTCCTTTGCCCAGAAGAAAGACCAAGTTACTCAGAAGAAGAAGAAAATATGAGTTTCCTCAGAGGCCTGGAGCATGCAGGTGACAGTTAAAATACGGAAATATTCCATTTTTGTGAAGATTTTTAGATTAAGAGAGTAAACTTATTGAACAACAACAACAAAAAAGAAAACTATGTTTCCTCTCTCCTTAAGTTTCTCATTGAAATTACCTAGACTTCTTGCCTTTAACTTAATTACTTTCTCACTTGCATCGTTTGTCCATTTATTTCCCATGTGGTAGATTTTCAACTGCATGAGAATAGATCCTTTCTTTATATCAACAGGTCTAGCACAATATGTTGCACAGAATAGGTACTTAATAATTACTTGACAAATGAAATATGCTCCAGCTTAGTGTCATGTAGACATTTATTTAAAATTTTGCTTTAAATATATACTTATTGTGGGCTCTCTGGCAAGGCACTTGACTTCATCTCTTTCCAAATCTGTAAAAGGATGGGTGGTAGTATCTATCTTTCTGGACTATTGTAAGCAAGAAAAGAAATAATTTATGTACAACATTTTGTGAACCTTCAAATGCTATATACGTTGTTTTTCAATCATTATGATGTTAAAGACTCTCATAGACAGCCTGTGAGCTTCTTAATTCTCATCTCTTCTTCGTCCTACTTTTGCTCCGTCTTTTTTTATTAGCTGATGCTAGCTTTTCTGAATTAACTGCCATTAAAGAGTCTTAGATTACCGATATCTGTTTAATAGAGTCTGTCTTGGTTGTAATATTCAATAATGGAGAAAGAGTGATATTATATTGTTAAACTCAAAATATAATTTTTATAACATAAATCTTCCCTGCTCAAGTACATTAATTTGAATCACATACCTTGTTATGCAATATCATTTTTTCTAGGGTTTTTCTTCTTTCTCATGTGTACCATTCCAGTTTTTTTTATTAGAAATCAATTTGTTTCCTTTTGTAAAAGAAAGACTTTCAAAATCTGTGACAGACAGAGAGTTGTGTGCCATACAAATTCTATGGAACACCAAATTCACTTTGGGTTCATTTGGTAATATTACTATAATTTGTATCTTCATAATAATAATAATTTTAATGTGACCTGTTCTCGCAAATTTCTTTACTGATTGAAAAAAAGATACTTCGTCAGCACAGAATAAAAGCTAACAATTAGAAAACTTGCAGCAAAAGAAAAAAAATTAACTCTCAGACAAGAAAGGCAGACCTTCCAAAGAGTAATATTTAAATATTTTAAAATTTGACATACTATGAAGAATATCAGCAATACTGAATATGTTTGGGAAAAGAAACATGTGATATCTATTTCATGAAGCCATTTTTGTAGAACAGTCACTGAATAGTTATACCATGGCCTTGAACTAAATGTCTAAATTAATATTTCAATCAAATATTCCTGGCTAGAGTAGGCATGTTAAAGCATAATATGAAACCAATTGGGAAAATGACTATTCCTACATCTCTAAACTTTTAGGACAAAAAAGTTTTAAAATGCTATCCATAAGAACTATGTACTTTTCCAGTCTGCAGAGATGATCAAACATAAAAATCTACCCAGAGTTGACTAAATCTACAGTACAACAAGCATCTCCACCCACTTTCTAAGATACTCTACCAGGAAAGAATCAATTTTTTTCTGCTTTACCTCTACTGGCCAGTGTGAAAGGTTGTGTTGTCTCTATTATAGGGGCATTTTCTATCTCTATCTTTCATGCACAAGGGAAATAGAGGAGAAAATTTGCAGCTTCAAAATGTTTCATCTAATAATAGAACTAGAGTGGAAACTTATTGTTATTCAATTTCTATTAATTCATGGCATCCCCTATGACTTTAATTAGGAAAATGCTATTAATGAAAAAATCAAATTTGTGAATGTTAAATCTTTAAAAGTGAGACAACCTTATGAGTATGACATATAGTAATATTGTATAATGACGAAGAAGTACTTTGCTGCTTATTTCTGATATTCAAGTTCCTTTGAGCCTTGCCTTTGATTGTGTCAGGTCTTTGTTGGAAACAGTGTAGATTTGCCTTAATAGACCTAAGGGAGTTTGAAGACCTTCCTTGCCTTTTTAATAGGACTAACATCATAATATGGACCCCACAGTGCTGAAAAACTGGAACAGGAAGAACAGAACAGAAAGAAGAGCAGATAAAAACTTGAGAATAAGCTGGCCCCAAGCAGAACTCAGAAGGAGAATGCTTGCAATTTTGAGACTCAGTTAATTTGAGTTACTTTCTGAGAGCTAAGAGAGAGTATGTTTGTGATGGTGGCACTCTGTTTTTCTGTGTTTGTGTTACTTTATCAGACAGAAGTACTCTGTTTGTTGATTTTTGTCAGACAGAAACACTCTGTTGATTTGTGTTTTCTCAGAAAGTGGATTGAGATGATTTTGCCAGCAATGTGTGTAAATATTGTTGTGTCTCTGTTTAGCTTTGTTTTCTTAGAAACAGAAACTGTGAGAAGATTGGAAATGGAATAGTTCTAGTGGGCTGAGAAATAGAGACTGAGCAGAAAGCTGCCTATGTGGGAATCCAGGCAAGAGTTGAGAGAGTTTCCTACCTGTGAATTCAGGTAACAGTCAGGTGAATCCAGGCAAGAGGTGGGAACATGGAAGCACAGCCATGGGGTTTGGAAGTCAGTCTGGAGTTAAGATGAAATAAGACTTTCCTTGGGTACTCTGGAAGCCATCCTGAGGTCAAGATAAAAAGAACACTTGACTTTGGTACTCTATATTGATTGAGGATATTGTGACTTACTGAATCATATGTTTTGCTTAAGACAAAACAGACACCCTAATAATAAGTTGTCATGTTATAATGCTATGAATGTTATGCTTTAGTTTCTTGAATGGTTTGCTTTAGTTTATTGCTTAAAAATAGACAGTTCACTGTTCTATATGATTAAATCCTTAAAGTTATTCAAAGCAGCAGTTCTCAGGAGAGGGCTCATGATTGGGTTTTCATGTTGCTAATAATATTAAGAAATTATTAGTTTGGAAGTATGTGGGGCATCACTACTATTATCCCCTACAATGAAGGGAAGTTTTAATTCTAAAATTAGTTAGGTGATTATTCTGTTTCCTTGATTTTTGCATGATTAAACTTTAAGGTCTCTAAAAATATGCATAAATAAGGAGTGGAAATGATTCATGTCCCCACTTATCTATGTCAAAGCCTCAACTGATGGACACGTATGGTAAATCCCACATGCATAAATGATTTCGTGATATTCAGGATAATAGTTTGTGGAGTAGCTATTTTATTGTAAAATGCAGTCTTTGAAATAAAAAAGCAAACTCAAAACACTGTCTATGTGAAGTTATACATATTTTGAATAAATTCTGTTAAGGTACAAATTTTGTTAATTAAAGATATATGATTTGTACATAAATTAATTGATCAAAAACACAGTTAAATGAGAATATTAATTTATATTAGATAAATTATTGTAGTAATACTGATCTTTCCTTCAGTGTTGTCATTGGTGCTACTCTGCAAAATTAAGGGAAGATGAAAGGAATGAAGTTAGGAAAAGGGGAAGTAGAAGAAAAGGGCATAGAGACAAAGAAAAAGAGAGAAAAAAGTGAGTGAGAGAGACACACAACATATTTAAAATGTGCTAGGAAATAGGAATTATCAATTTGAACTTCCAGCAGTCAACATGGTGGAGTAAACAATAAGTGCTCTCAAGCTCCCTTGCTGGTATTGAAAAGCCCAGACAATATTGTCCTGTAAAAAATTCGGCATTAGTAGAAGGCACAGAAAAGGTACAGAAGTCTTTTCACTCAAGAGGTTAGGGGAATTAATGGGAAAGTTCCCTCTTGCTGTGGCTGAAGGGAACCGGTACTGGATGGGAGGCAACCCAACAAGCCAACAGCAAGCTCCATGGCAGTAAATCAGAAGGAGTTCTTGAGCTCCAGAGAAATTTACAAGTGCCAAAACCAGTACAGCAACCACGCCTTTGCAGTCAGGATATTTGACAGACACCAGCACAGATGTGCATCCACCAGTGGCTGAGTCTACCTGTATTCTAGGGCAGACGTAGGGGAGAAAGATAAAGCTAAAGTCAAAATAAACAAGAAAAAAGTTAAGCAGGTAAATAGAATCTTAGAGAAGATACATATGGTAGACCCTGGGGAAAATTGAATTGGGATATACCTTCATCTCAGTGGTACATATCACATACACAAAAACTGACCATGTACTAGGGCACAAAAACCTCACACTTCAGTGAAGAAAAGCAGAAATATTAAATTCAACATTCTAAGATCATGATGCAATAAAAATTATATGTAATAAAGGGCCATGGAAGGATAGGTGAAGAACTAACTGGGAACTAAGTAACTTAATCCTAAAGAATGAGTGGGTCAAACAAGAAATTATAGAAACAATAAGCAACTTCATTCAAGAGAATGACAATAATGAGACATCATACCAAACTTGTGGGATGTAATGAAGGTAGTTCTTAGGGGAAATTTTATGTCCCTGAATACTTACATGAATTATAAAATGCAAAATGGGTAAACCTGATTACATTAAATTGAAGTTTCTCCACAAAGTCCATGTAACCAAGACTATGAGGGAAGTAGGAAACTTAGAAAGAATTTTTACTGCCAGTTTCTCTGATATAGGCCTCATTTCTAAAATATACAGGGAATCAAGTGAAATCAATAATAATAAAAGTTATTCCCCAATTGATACATGGTCAAAGGATATGAACAGGCAATTTTCAGAGGTAGAAATTAAAGATATCTAAAAGCATATGAAAAATAATCTCAATCACTACTGATTCAAGAAATGCAAATCAAAACAACTTTGAGCTACCATATCTCACCAGTTGTATTGACTAAGATGACAAAATATAAAAATGACAATCGCTGGAGAAGATGTGGAAAAATTGGAACACTAATTCATTGTTGGTGGAGCTGTGAACTGATACAATCATCCTGGAGAACAATCTGGAAACTATGAACAAAGGACTATAAATAATTGCATACCCTTTTACCCAGTAATACCACATTCGGGGTTATATAACAAAAAAATCATAGAAGTGGGAAGAAGACCCTTATGAACAAAAATATTTATTGCAGCTCTCTTTGTGGTGGCAAAAAACTGGAAATTAAGGGGATGCCCATCAACTGAGGAATGACTAAACAAGTTGTGGCATATAAATGCAATTGAATACTATTGTGCTATAAGAAATCCAGAGGAGAAGGTCTTCATAGTTACCTGGAGAGGCTTATACAACCTGATGCCAAATGAGAAGAGCAGAACAAGGAAAATTCACACTCAGTCACAGGCACATTGTATGTGTGATGTCCGATCTTAATGTACTGGATTCTTCTCAGCAACACACAATTATAGGACAACTCTAGAAGTCTCAGAATTGAAGGAGATATCTACATTGAGGTAAACATCTATAAAGAACAAAATTTAAATGGAGAATGAAGCAATCTACAAAATATCATTCTTTTCCATGTTTGGTTTTCTTTCCTTTTTTCCCATTGTTCACTCCATTGGTTACAACCCTTCTATATACCAGACTAATGTCCAATGTGAAAGTATTTATAGATCCTATACTTGATTGTTGGGGGGAGGAGGGAGAGGAGAAAATTTCAAACTCATGGTATTCTGGAACTGAATCCTGTAAACTAAAAGTAAATAAACAAATCAATTTTTAAAAATAGACTCACACAAATGGCAGCAGAGGCCCAAAAAGCCAATGAGGAGAAGAATGCCTTAAAAAGCTGAATTTGCCAGATGGAAAAAAACATAATTTCAATGCTCACTGAAGGAAATAATTCCCTATAGATTAGATTAGAGCTAAATGGAAACTAATGACTTTATGAGAAAACAAGATACTATTAAAGAACTCAAAAAAAATCAAAAAATTATAAGGAAATGTGAAATCTCTATTTGGAAAAAACCCACTGATTTGGAAAATAGATGTAGGAGGGAGAATTTAATAAATATTAGACTACCTGAATGCCATTATCAAAAAAGAATGTAGATAGCATCTTTCTAGAAAGTATCAAAGAAAATAGCTCTAATATCTTATAGCTAGAAGGAAACCAGAAATTGAAAAAATTTGGGGGCGGAGCCAAGATAGCAGCATAGAAGCAGCAAAGCACCACAGCTCCCACACAAACACACTAAAAAACCCATAAAATGGGACTCTAAGCAGATTTTCAAGCTCCAAAACTCTCCACAAGACTGAAAGCACATCTGTTGCTACAGGCAGCACAGCAGGCGGGGCTCTTCGCAGTAGTCTGGGGCCCCCAGCAGAAACCCCCACCGGCTCAGGCCCTGGGGCATGGGGAGGGGAGCCACATCTATAGGAGAGCAGATGGCTGCACTGGAGGCACAGTTACCACATTTATCAGGCCAGAAGACAAAAAGGCTAAGAGAAAGGTCAGTGGATTTTGCTAACTGGGGAGGAGAAAAGTGGGTCGGCCAAACTGCTCCCAGGGCAAGGAAGCAGTGGGAGGCGGCTATTGCAGCAGGAATGTCTGAGAGCCACAGCACCTTCCACTGGGCTGCTTCAGAGCCCTTGGCCTGAAGATAGCAGGGGGGCTGACGCGACCCATCGAGGCCAAGGGCTCTTGCGTTGAGCGGC
>JAQQSW010014237.1:0-12150 GCA_028646575.1 Pseudocheirus occidentalis | reverse complement strand
ACAAAGGTGTGTGCTTCTAACTACCCTCCCCCCCCAACCTGTCCTCCCCACCATCATTCCCTTTCTGATCCCCTTCCCCCTACTCTCCTGTAGGGCAAGACACCCAATTCAGAGTGTGTGTCATTCCCTCCCTAAGCCAAATTCAATGAGAGTAAGGTTGACCCATTCCCTTTTGCCTTCCTGTTCTTCTACTCCATTGCAAGTTATCCCTTGCCTTTTCTATATGAGATAATTTGCCCCATTCTATCTCTCCCCATCCGCTCTCATTATATTCCTCTCTCATCTCTGTTTTACCTTTTAAATATCATCCCTTCCTATTCAATTGATTCTGTGCTCTTTGTCTATGTATACCTTTAGACATATATACACACACTCACATATGTATTCATATATAGATGAATATATATATTGAATACATATGTATGTATGTATGTATGTACATATCTGCACACACATTTATATTCCCCTTCACCTATCCTCATACTAAAAAAAGTTTCATAAGTTACAATTAGCATTTTTCCATGTTGGCATTTAAATAGCTCAACTTTGATAAGTTCCTTTTCATTTCTTTTCCCTGTTTACCTTTTCATGCTTCTTTTGCTTCTTGTATTTGAATGTCAAATTTTCTATTCAGTTCTGGTTTTTTCATCAAAAATGCTTGAAAGTCCTCCACCTCATTGAATGACCATATTTTCCCCTGAAACATTATACTCAATTTTGCTGGGTAGGTGATTCTTGGTTTTAATCCTAGCTCCTTTGATCTCTGGAATATCATATTCCAAGCCCTTTAATCCCTTAATGTAGAAGCTGCCAGATCCTGTGTTATCCTGATTGTGTTTCCACAATATTCATTGTTCTTCTTGGCAGTTTGTAATATTTTCTCCTTTGTCTGGGAACTCTGGAACCTGGCTATGATATTCCCAGGAGTTTTTTTTTCTTCAAGAGGTAATTGGTGAATTCTTTCCATTTCTATTTTCCCCTCTGGTTCTAAAATATGTGGGAAATTTTTCTTGAGAATTTTTTGAAGGACAATTTCTAGGCTCTCTTTTTGATTATGGCTTTCAGGTAGTCCAACAATTTTTAAATTGTCTCTACTGGATCTATTTTCCAGGTCAGTGGTTTTTCTGATGAGATATTTCTATTTTTTCATTTGTTTGGCTCTGTTTAATAATATCTTGATTTCTCATAAAGTCATTCACTTCCTTTTGCTCTAATCTAATTCCAAAGGAATTATTCTCTTCAGTGAGCTTTTAAAATTCTTTTTCCATCTGGCAAATTTGGCTTTTTAAGGCATTCTTCTCCTCATTGGCTTTTTGGGCCTCTTTTGCTATTTGAGTTAGTCTATTTTTTAAGGTGTTATTTTCTTCAGTCAGGTTGTTGACTCTCTTTTCATGATTTTCTTGCATCGTTCTCATTTGTCTTCCCAATTTTTTCTCTACTTCTCTTACGTGAATTGCAAAATCCTTCTTGAACTCCTCCATGGTCTATAACTAGTTTATATTTATCTTGGAAGCTTTTGGTGCAGGAGTTATGACTGTATTGTCTTCCTCCTATTCCATACTTTGATCCTTTTTGTCCCCCAAAAAGGAATCTAAAGTTGAATTGCTGGGCTTGCTTTGCTTCCTCTGTTTACTCATCTTGCCAGCCAATGGCAAGACTTTTGAGCTCTTTGCCACAGTAGAACTCTGCTTCCAGAGGGGAGAGCTTTGTCCCAAATTGCTGGAGTTTTTGCAGCTGCCAGAGATATTAGGAGGGTGCAGTCTCTATAGCCCTCACCAGCTTTGGCTCACTGGTCACACACCTCAGGACCACCACCCAAGACCATGATCCCAATCCAGTCAGGTTAAAGCAAGAGCACTTAGCCTCTGGATGTTCTCTTGGCCCCCCTACAATCTACAGGCCTGAAGCTTTGAAGCAGCCATGTGGAGGTGTCTTCACAGGTGCCACTTCTGCCACTTCTTACTCCGGGAGCAGTGACTGGACTGCACTCTGTCCCTCTCAGATTTAGCAGGGTTCCACTGATCTTTTACTTTGTCTTTGGCATTTATGGGTTGATAATTCTGGAAACAGCCATAGCTGCTGGTGATCTACTCTCCTGAACACTTTAGCCAAGGCTGGTATGGGCCACCCAGGGGCTAAAACTAAGGGCTCAGCACATGGCTGGGCTTGGCTCCCAGCACACTGTGATGAACTCCTCCTGCCCATCTGCCAGGCTGCCTTCAGCAGGAGTTTTGTTTCTCTCTGTCACTTTGTGGATTCTGTAGCTCTAAAATTTGTTCAGACTCATATTTTATAGTTATTTGAGGTGGTTATGGGGGAGAGCCACGGAGTTTTTCTGCTTCTCTACCACCATCTTAACTCCACCCCCCCCCCAAAAATAAAGTTTCTAAAAGAAAAACCCAGTGCTTATCACTTTCTCAAAAGGAAGGAAATCTCTGAGCCTAAAGCATGTAGGATTTAATAAACAACTTGAATTAAGCTCAGAATCAGTAAAGGTGATTATAGTTTCATTCTTTTACACATATTCAAAAGTATTAATTTTTAATATATTCACATGTGGTGCAGTTACTAGCCTGCTATCATCCTAGATACAAGTTTCTTCTTTCTGGTTTACAATTAATTGTTGAAGTGTTTTTGTTTCCTGAAGGCTCACTTTATGATGACATTGCTGTCCATAGAAAGGTAGTAAATAGAAAATTAGCCTCAGAACAGGAAGATTCAAGTCTTAAACTGAGTGGTTGTATAACCCTTAGTAAGTCACTTAACCTCACAATGTGCTGGGCCAGAGATGTCAAATTCACTGTCAAGGGCAGCATGCTTCTACAAAACTAGTGATTTGAACCAGATTAAAATTGGGAAATATTTAACAAGGTAAATAAAAACACAACAAAACAAAGACAATATAAATATGTGGTTTTCTAAGTCAATATGTGTATGCAAGGATCCTTATGCATGGTTCAATGGCTCCTCTTTCTATTTGAGTCAAGACAACATGTGAAGAGTATAATTTGCAGAGATGATGTTGACCTGCCTGAGTCCTTATTCCTTAGAAGGAATTTTTTCACCTGGAGAGTCTATATTAATGAAATCAGAGGTTTAAGTCCTTCTCCTATCTTTATTGCACATTCAGGTAGTTTAGCGTTAGAAGGCTGAGATTAGAATTTGAAGAAGGATCCAGGTGATAATCTTTGTAGAGAGGAAAGTTCTCTTGACAGCTGTCACTGGGATAACAGGGAAAGAGGGAAAGGAAGGGCTTGATAATGGCTTCTTCAAGTATTTAGTAGTTCAAGAAGACCTAAAGAGAGCTGGTGTGTGGCAGAGGGCAGGCAATGTGGAGAGTGAGTGAGGTGGGCTTCAGACACAAGATGTGTAAGAGTAGGATTTTACTAGTATGACGTTAAGTTCATGCAATAAAGGAGTGGGAGAGGTTAAGAGGCCTAGCCCCTCTGCTATAGCTTTGCTTTGTGTTTGATTCCTTTTTGTCTTCATTGTTATGTGGGAGTGTTCACAGCTGTTTGTTTTAGGCTCTATTGAATGGCTACTCTGGTATCTTCATGTAACATGAACCAGTATAGATGCAAAAACTGATGTAAAATCAGGTCTGGGCTAGCAGTACTCATCAGATTTGTATCTGGTAAGTTTGTTTCCCATCCTCTTCCCTAACTACTTTCCTTAAGAGGCTATCAGATAGAATTGTACTTAAGACAGTTGCATATCATTGTAAGAAAAAATGTTGCCACCTTTTGAATTCCAATTGTTCTTTGTGCTTAAATTAAAATGCTTAGTCATGTGGCCACTAAGTGGCCAAAGAAGTAAGACCATCAAGATCTGCTATTTGTAATGTTACTGTATTAATTACTTGACTTTGATCTAGTCATGTCCTCTGTCAAACAAAAGGGAAAAGAAAGCATATTAGCAAAGATTCATAAGTGGACATGGAACCACAAATTGCTATGAATCTGGAATAGCTATTTTAGGGGCTAAGAAGGAAGGTAAAATTGACATTGGAATTCTTTACCTACTTACAAAAGTAAAAGAACAGAGAAGTTATAGGATCTACCTCACTCCAAACTATATGATTCTTACAGAAATTATTTTTCTGTTGGGGAAAGCAGATTTTTTCTGTTGGGGAAAGCAGATAATAAAATAAACCATGAAGGATATATAAGAATAAGCCAGTGATAAGATTCTAGGTATTTCAGAACACTACCACAATCTCTACTCCTACTTCTTTGGGAAAGTTACACTGAGTGTTCAGACATTAGTAGTTCAACTACTTTTACCTCTAACGTTTTCTCATCATCCCTATGTAAAATTCCATCTTCTTTTTAATTTTTTTTACCCCTTTGAGCTTTTGCCCTTTTTTTAAAATTCCCAGCTAAATTTGTTGAAAGAATAAGAGCTTTCAATTTCTATCTGCTCCCTCCTTGATCCTTTCTATCTTTCAGCCCAAATGATTGCCTTGCATTCCTCACTTACTAATCTCACACTGTCCTCTTTAAGCCTTCAATGACACTTTTATTGCCAGTTCCGGTAATACTTTCTTGGTCTTCTCTTTGACCTCTCTTCACTATTTAACACCAGACTGCATGTTCTTCTGAAATTTTTTCTCCTTAGGCTTCCAGTTTTTTGTTTGTGGGTTTTTGGGGGTTTTGTTTTTTTTTCTCTTCTGGGTCTCTTCCTACCTCACTGATTATTCCTTCTTTGGCTTCTTCCTCCTTCTATATACCTCTTTGATGTTATTGTCCTCTTCAAGAACCAAGGACAAACGACAAATACAACAACCTAATAAATGTAAAATTTGTGTCAGCTGCTTATAATAACAAGAAATCAAACTCTGGAGTTTTGGGGAAATTATCATTTCTGTGGCTTTTACCAAAGTCCTTCAAACCTCTGTCTAAAATTCTGGGAAAATCATTACTTGACTCTGATACCACCATATGCAGCAGTTCATCTCTTCAGGAGTGCTCACAGGGATGGGGAACCCGCAGTCTGGAGGCCACATGTGACCTTCTAGGTCCTTGTGTGCCGCCTTTTGACTGAGTACAAGTTTTACAGAACAAATCCTTTTATTAAGGGGATTGGTTCTGTGAAGTTTGGATTCAGCCAAAGAATCACACTTAAGGACCTAGAAGGCCACTTGTGGCCTCAGGGCTGCAGGTTCCCCACACCTGTAGGGTGTGCAGGGCCCTGGGCAAAATTATTTTGTGGAGGGGACCAGTCTTTATAAACAATTTAATTTAATATCTATCCATCTATCTACCTACCTATCTACCTATCTTTTTTTTTCTTTGCTATTTGGAGGGAGTAAGGTAGGGCATTTGGGGTTAAGTGACTTGTCCAAGGTCCCACGGCTGGTAAGTATTACATGTCTGAGATTGGATTTGAACTCAGGTCCTCCTGACTTCAGTACTGGTGCTCTATTCACTGTGCTACCTAGCCTCCCCCAAATATATTTCAAAATTCATGAGCCTATGTGATTTATCAAGGAAGATTAGAATGATTAGCTTACAGTATTCACCTTTTCATAATAAGTATTGATTGAAAACAATGAACTTTACAGAGCTAAAACAACCGTCTAAATTTGGATAACTACTATAGTCCACATGATCACTCGTATTACAATTCTGTGAAGTGTGAGGGACCATTAATGGTTTAAAAGTGAGTCCCCCTCACATATCTTCCTGACTATTCTGAAAACTGTTCAAAAGAATGTATTCCAGCAAAACAGGTTATACCATGACCACTTACTTTACTCCTATACTCCCCTGGATTCCCTTAACATGTCGCCACAAATATCCAAGCTTTCATTTTCAGAAAGTGTCTTTAAAACCATTTAATAGCTGATTCCTAGAAGTTAGAATACATTGAACAGCCCACTATCTCTGCCCAATAACACACGCTCCAAGAAAAACAGAAAATATTGTCTTTTTTGCAACAACACCATGTGTCAAAATTTTATTAAAAATTGAATCATAGATTAGAACTCTGTTTCAGCATATTTTGTGTGGAGAAAAAAGTCCTCTATAGAAGGCCTGATAATGATACTCATTTTCAAGAAATAGATAATTTTATTATACTAAAGTTTAAATTATTTTAAAATAGTGTTACATTGGCAGTATAAATAAACCACAGAATAGAATATTGATACTGATATATATATATGTATCAAACATATAGTGTCCTTTTTTTAAAAGCTCAGATAAAATAACTATCTTTTTCTAAGTCAAGATACTATCTTATATTAAATATGCAAAATACATCAAAATCATAATTTAAGAAAATGAAGTCAAGTAGAATTTCCTTTCAATTATGGAGAGAAACTCCTAACAATATTTTCATATAAAAATTGCACTATACTTTGGAGCTTTTTTGCCCTATTGCTTATGACACTAAACAAGAATTTGTATTGTTATATTAAAGTTTAAATTGTTATTTGAAAATATTATTTGCTACACTAGCAGCACAAATAAACCAGAGAATGTAATACTGATACTGTCTTTATATGTCATAGTACCCTTTAAAAAAAACTCAGGCAAAATAACTATCTCAAAATCAAAATAACTACCCTATATTAAATATGCAAAATACAACAGGATTACAATTTAATAAAATAAACTCAAGTAGAATTTGCTTTTCATTATGGATAGAAGCATATAATAATATTTTCAAATTAATCACACTAAATCTTAAGGGATAGGTGGTTGGGTTATTATTTATGACAGTTAAAACACCAAACATGAAAGATAAAAAATAAAAATAAAATACACGCAAACTATCTAACCTCTAATGGACACCATCCTACAAAATATGATGTTAGTACATGATCACTAATATCCTACATAATATGAATTAATGATTATGCACTATCAATTTGATGGCAACCGTTAATCTGCCCTTTCTTTAGATGAGACAATTTTTCAGTTTAAGTTTAATATAGTTATAACATTAATTATTAAAATCTATTTTTTAAAGAGTGGCCTAGTGTAGCACCTGACTGTGACTACCAGATAGCAAAGCCAGCTCTTCATACCTGCTTATTGATTAGGCAATTAATACTACAAAGATAAAGATATAATCTCTGCTATTGGAGAATCTCCTCTTGGGGAACACTGGCTTAGGAAACTGAGAGTTTAAGTGATTTGCCCATGGTCATGCAGTGGGGCATGTGTTAGGAGCCAACCTGTTTTCAGTCAAGCTGCCTCTTAGCTGCTCCTTACATTGACCTGAGATCTGCCTCCATGCAGATGATAGTTACTACTTCTAATCCTGCCCTCTGAAGCAAAAGAGAATGAAATAGTGTGTCACTAATCCAAATCGACTATTTTCAAGGTTTCAAAGGTAGTGATTTTGACATCTAGCATAAGAGTACAGTGGAAAGAGTGTAGGACTTGTCAGGATCTCCTAAATTTGAATCCTGTCTTAGGATACTGGCTTTGTAATCCTGGGCAAGTTTCTCCTTCTCAGTTTTCTCATCTGTAAAGTAAAAATGGAAATAGCTCTACTTGCTGAGCCATGTTAGTGCTATAAGTCTGTAATAGTAATAAAATTTGAAGTTCCTTTTGTATTGCTAAGCTGAGTGGTACTTAGCACCTAGTTCAAATTAATACTCTGTTAAAGAAACAGAAGGTATGAACTCCTGTTGCTGACATAGCAGGAAGGAGCTGAAGAGAGAATCCCTGTTGCTGACATGACAGGAAGGGGCTGAATAGGGAGGAGCAAGACTGTATATAAGGAAAGACCCTGGCTGGGAAAGTCAGAATTTCTTGGGACAAGCATCTGGAGGCAGATCAGCTACTGGAGAGAATTGAGAAGTGAGAACTGAGTCAGAATTTCTTGAAGCAAGCCATGTGGAGGCAGAAGCTGGAGCTGCCAAAGGAGGCATGATTATGGTGTCTGTACTTTGTCTGTTTATGGCTTTGTTAGGAACGGAGACTGTGAAGGATTTAAGGTTGACTGGACGCTGTGAGCTTCAGCGTGGAATAGGAAGTGTGTGGAGAGCTGGACAAGGACCTCCTGGTAGCTGTCTGCCTTTGAACTCAGGTGACACTTTGGTGAATCCAGGTAGGATCTGGGACCATGGAAGGAGATCCAGGGAATCCAAGAGAATTTGCCTTGAGTCAAGATGAAAAGACCTCTCTGTGAATACTGAGTAGTGACTGACCCTGACGTGAGGTTTTGCTTTTGGAGTAAGTTTGGGAAGAGTTATGTGATTTGGTCAGAAGAGACTCTGGGCAGCCGTTGAATTCCCCCTGGCTTTGAAAACCCAGATGTTGGTGCTTCCCTCTCTGGCGGCTAACTAGGTATTGATGTGATGGTCAGACAGTTGGAAGCCCTATCTGCTGAATTGTGTTATTTTCTGTTGAGTAATGACGGATGGAATTGTAATTTATTTGTGATTGTACTTTGTGATTGAATTAAGGACTCTGTGATTGACTAAATAGATGTACTTACTACCCAGTGGTGGAATATTTTGACTTTTGTATAGTGTGTCCCTTAAAGCCTCCTTAAGGATGATTGAATGATTGATTTACTAAATAATTGTTCTTTGTTGAAAACTATGTGACCACTGTGGTGAAAACTATATGGCCATATTAGTGATAAGTTATGAATGCTGTATTTTGCTTTTCTGTGATAAATTGTAATATTGTGAATGCTGTACCTTGATTTTCTGTGTTTTGTTATTGGACAGAGTGTTCAAAATACTATGTACTCAGAACCTTGAAAGCTGTTCACAGCAGCCATCCTCTGGAAAGCTGCTCGTGCAGAGCTTTATAAAGTCTCATTCAGCCTGTCCTGGGAGTTACACAGCAATTGAGGTGGAGGGGAACAGTCTCTTCCTACCCCATCCTCACATTTTAATAATTTTTGTGGGGTGCCTATGGTTAAGAGGATCCTTTTTTTCATACAGTACTCATTTCTTTTTTTTTTCTTTTTTAATTTTTAAAAAATTTTTTGGTTTACGTCATTGATTTCCACAAGATTTTGAGTTACAAATTTTCTCCCTGTCTTTCCTCTACCCACCACCCCAAAATAGTTATCCCACTGTAAACTCCATCCACCAATCTGCTGTCTCCTATATCCTCTCCCATCACCCCTCTGGTAGGGTAAGAAGATGGATCTCCCTATCCCAGTGCCTGTATACCTTATTTCCCAGTTGCATGTAAATAATTATAATTAGATATATATGTACATATATATATATATATATATATAATGTTTGTTTATCTATCTATCTATCTATCTATCTATCTATCTATTTATCATTTGATTTTAGAACTTTAAATTCTGGACTCTCTCCATTACTCCTTTGTCACCCACCCCCACTGGAAAGTCAGGTAATTCAATACAGTTTCACAGAATATCTCCACAATGAACATATTGTGTAACACTGACTATATTTCCCTCCTTCCTATCCCCCCTACCTTGTTCTGTTCTCTGCTTTGTCCCTGTCCTTTTACTGAAGTATGTGCTTCTAACATCCCTCTCCCCCCACCTTGCTCTCCCCTCCATGTTCCCCCCTCTCATCCCCATCCCCCTATTCTCCTGTAGGGCAAGATAATCATTTTAGAGTGTATGTCATCCCTTCCCTAAGTCAAATTCAATGAGAGTAAGGGTGGCCCATTCCCTTTTGCCTTCCTGTTCTTCACCTCCATTGTAACAGTTATCACTTCCCTTTAAGAGGATCTTCTAAAGGATGGGACACCCTAAAGCTCAGGAGCCCAGGGTAGGGGCCCCTACATGCATGAGTCTAAGGATAGTACTATATTTCATTGATAGCTGGTTTATGACTGCTATAACTGTTGTCATTTTATAAGGATATGCTTGCTTTTTTGACATATCTGCTTTTTTTTTTTTTTTTTTTTTTGGCTTGTAAACTGTAACCCTAAATTCTTTCCTTTGTGAAAGAAGATGAATTTACATTGTGAATATGCACGTATATGTTGTTCGGTGAGCATTGGTAAATGCTTGTTGATGTATCACACAGTTATAAGATGCTATATGAATTGTTGGATAAAAAGCTCTGCTTAATACTCTTATAGCATGCTTTGGAGTCTGAATACTGGTTCAGGAGAGGAAAATCAGAAATTCAGGCTGCAAACAAACTTAATTTCACCTTTTATCTTTGATTTTTTTCCTTGAGGCCCATTTTGATTCAATGGTCACTTATGTTGGGGATGAGCTCTAGGAAACTAAATGTTTCACTAAATTGAGCCAAGGACATCAGACTAGGTCCAATAAACTTACAATAGCAGGTATTTGGTGATAGCTTCTCTCTTTCTACCTTCTTTTTCCTCCTTCATTCATCTCTTTCAATGGATAAAAGTCTCACGATCTGAGAGGAAATACAAGAGATTTCCCATTTCTCACTGCCCCACAACCCCTAGGAACATAACTTTTATATGTCAGATGGAACCATTTCCATATGAAAATGGGAAGCTATATTTGATGCTGCTACCAATTCTTTTTCTCCCCACCTTCAATGATTTAATTTGATTTATACTTTTAAAGAATAAATTTCATGTTATTTTTTTCCATAAACAAAAATCTACATATTTAGGGTAGCTAGGTGGTACAGTGAGTAGAATACTGGCCCTGGAGTCAGGAGGACCTGAATTCAAATCCAGCCTCAGATACTTAACACTTACTACTGTGTGACCTTGGACAAGTCACTTAACCCCCATTGCTCTGCTTTTTCCCCTCCAAAAAGACCAAAAACAAGACAAGAAAAAAAATTTATATATTCTCCCTCCCTCTCAACCCTTATGCCTTTAAGAATGAAAAAACAAATCCCTTGTTACAAACATATATAGTCAAGTAAAATAAATGTCTACATTGCCCATGTCCAAATGTTTTATATATGTATATATAAATGTTTATATATGTATATATAAATAAATATATGTATATACATACACACATATACATACATATATGTGTATGCATGTATAATGCATTTTGCATATGCATACATAAAATTCTCTACTCTGAGTCCTTTGCCTAGCTCTATCAGGAGATAAGTAGCATATTTTATCATTAGCCCTTTAGTACCATGTTTGTTCTTTACACTAATGTAGCACCAACATGATATTCACAGTGCCTATGACGGCTATGAATATGCTGGAGTAAGTCTGAATAGCAAAATATAACAGATTCTCCATATGGAAGACAGAACCAAAACATTTATTCAAACACCAGAAAGCCAAATCCTTCGTAGCAACAAAGAAATCTATACACAATAATAATGCAAAAGGCACTGACATCCCAAGTCTTTCCCCTCCTTGGGCCTTCCCACGAATGAACACTCACAGCTCACTACCTGCTTTCTTTTGATCTTCCTCAGCTATAATTTCTCTGAGCAATTTCCTCTGGTCTCTGCTCCACCCTTCCTGCTCCACCAGTTTAGCAAACTCCTCCCACCCACAGACTCATGTGACTCAGGCTTCTATGTGACTCAAGCAGCTCACATGGGCCTATTAATGGATGGGAAAGATATTTCCATTTATATTACCATTATAGCTAACTAGAGTTTTGAATCCTTTAAAAGCTGTTTGTCTATACCATATTGTTGTCATCATATAAATTGTTCTCTTGGTTCTGTTCATTTCACTTTGCATCAGTTCATATAAGTTTTCTTAGATTTCTCTGAAATTATTCCCTTAATTATTTCCTACAGTTTTCTATCACATTTTTAGCTTGTTCAGCCATTTCCCAATTTATAAAGACTCCCTCAGATTCCATTCTTTGACATCTCAAAATGGGCTATAAATAATTTCACGCATTCTTAGAGCATGTTGTGTTTAAGACTTAGTCTTCCCCAATCTACTTTCTATTTACATCTACCTTCTCCCTTTCCTACCTCTTTCCCTATTGAGTGAACTATATCTCTGTACCTAACTATATATGTATATATTCTTCCCTACTTTGACCAATTCAAATGAGAATGATGTCATCCATTTTCCCTTACCTTTTCCTTTTTGTTTGTATAAATGTCTACTTGTACACCTGTATCAAAAATGAGATATTCACAACACCCATGATGGTTATGAATATGCTGGTATAGTTTTGGATCACAAAATGTAGCAAACTCTCCACATGGAAGGCAGAACCAAGGTCTTTATTCAGAAAACATAACACTGAGTCCCAAAA
>JAQQSW010014236.1:0-12150 GCA_028646575.1 Pseudocheirus occidentalis | reverse complement strand
AGCTTGGGAGGCTCCGCTGCTCCTCGTGGCCACCCTGGGGCCTTGCCTGGCCGCAGGGTTTTGGGCTGGCGGTTCTCTGCTCCTCTGCGGTGTGAGCTGCGCCTCTCCGTCCTGCTCCTCACGCCTTGGCAGATGTGGGGATGCTGGAGGCTGTAGAACCACTGCAGGCTGGCTGCGGGGCTCGGCTCAGCTCCTTCCCACCATCCCAGGCCTGGGCACGGTCTCGGCTTCCAGCTGTTCCGGCCTCAGCTCTGCTGGCCGCGCTGAGCCCCTGCTGCCGAGCTGCCTTCAGCGAGAGATGTGTTCTCTGTATTTTTGTGAGTCTGAGAGTCCTAGACTTTCCTGGACTTTGTCTGGGCTCGTATTTTATGGGTGTTTAGGGTGGCGGTGTGGGAGCTGCAGGACCTTGCTGCTTCTACGCCGCCATCTTGGCTCCACCCCCCCCCCCAAGGCTCTTTTTAACAAGTAATTAACAACTGTTCAATTTCAAGATGGTAGAGTCCATGAAGTAAAATTGTACAGTAGTTTGTTGGAGGACTAATACCATCAAATATTTGTTATTAATTTGGATTAATATTTCAGTGCTTTGATTCCCCTGAAATGAGAAAAGAAGAGAAGGAAGATCACCAGGACACTGTCCATTCTTTTAGAGATTTATGGGAAAACTTGGATAAAAATTGTACAGGATTAGAAGGCATGGAAAGGTAGCCATCTGCATCAAGCCACTTCTATAGAATAAGCTTTTATGAAATATCTGTTCTATGCAATCTCTGCACTAGGTGAGGGGCATTGGGAATTATCCCACCAAAAAAAATTCATTTAGGTATTGGTGTATGATCATAGCACTTGGGCAATCATTTCTTCTCAGTCTCCTTTGCTGTGTCATTTTCCTGCTCTCTACTCCTAAGTGAGACAAATGCTTAGGCTTTGTTCTGGGCCCTTTCTTTTCTCTTTCTCATCATCTCTTTGTAGATGTCTCCCAAATCCTAAATATCCAAGTTGCATCTCTCTCCTAAACTCCAGGTCTGCATTGCCAACTATGGGCTAGACATCTCCACCTGAATGTCCCATTGGCATGTCATAGCCAACGTGTCCAAGATGGAACATGCAATATAGCCCCACTCCCAAACCTATCTACGTCTTTATTTCTGTTGAAGGTGCCAGCATCTTTCTAGTCACCCAGGTTCAAAACTTAGGAGTCAACCTTGATTCTTCTTTGTCTTTTATCACCACCACCTTAATGTCTAATTAGGTGCCAAATATTTTACAAAAAAATAAAAATTGGATTATCATGAATAATTATGAACCTGACAATCATCAAAAAAAGGAAAACAGAAAAGGTTATATATGAAACGATGCATTGACCATCTATATAGTTTGCTTTTTAAGTATTTATCAACTTTAATATGACAGTACTGATTCAGCTTTCCTTGTCTATTTCTTCTTCTAAACATCATTCTTTTCTCTTCTGTGTCTTTTACATTTTTTCTTTTTTTTTAGCATCATGATCACAGACCTTATTCCCTCATACAATACTTCCCCCTCCCTACTTTGTTACAAATAACAGGATCCAGCAAAACAAATTGGCAGCTTACTGACTCTATTTACATCTGTTGCATATGTATGCTTATTTTACCTCCTACATCCTGTTCCCTGGTTCCAGTCCTGATTATCTCTTACCTGGGGCATTATAATATCCTCATTATTGACCACCCCGCTTCCATTCTCTCCCCTTCTCTACTCTTTCTTCAACACAGCTACTGACGTTCCTAAAGCACCAATTTGATCATTTCACTCCCCTGCTCAAAAATCTTCAGATAATGTTCCTGTTATGTTCACCATTTGAGCCAGCATTGGGGCCTCTGATTTAAATTATGATGTGCAGAACTTTCGAGTAGTTCCAGAGGATAACAATGAAAATGATGAGAAAAAGTGGGAAAATGGACCCCTAGGAAAAAAGCTAAAGGAATTTAGGTTTCTGAACCCAGAGAAGAGAAGGCTAAAGGGAGGCCATCTTCAGGTACAGTAATAAATAATGTACACATGATGGTGAACAGCTGTTATCCATTTATACAGCAGACAAGTCACAAGGGAATGAGCTTAAATTGCAGCAGATTAGGCAGTAGGATAAATTTCCGGGATACAGATTTTCCAAAGCACCAAAAAGTCTGTGAAAAACTCACCTCCTCGGGAAATTCTGATGAAGAGTAAAAATGGCTAGGTTGATTTCATGGGGGTCTCAGTTGCAGACAGGAGGATAGATTTGATGACCTCTCAGAGGACCTTTTATCCTGAGGATTCTTAATGTAACTGTGGTCAAATGCCAACTTTAAATTCCCCACTATTCCATAATGAGATATGATATTATCAACACCCAAAAAGGAACTAAGGGAGGACATACACACACACATATACATGTACGTAAGTGCATAAAACAATATAGTACAGTGGATAGAAATCTGGTCTCATACCTGCTATGTGACCCTGGGTGAATCACTTAAACTGTCAGTTTTCTAGAAAACTCTCTGTGGCTATGAGCTGCAGAGAAGATGCCAATCTATATTGGTAGAGGGAGTTTCTTCATTGGGGAATTTCAAGTATCAATGAAACCCTATCCCTCTGTATTTATATATGTGTATAGCTAGGTGGGGCAGTGGATAGAGTGCTGGATCTGAAGTCAGGAAGGCTCATCTTCCTGAGTTCAAATCTGGCCTCTGACACTAACCAGCTGTAGGGCCCTGGGCAAGTTATTTAACCCTGTTTGCCTCAGTTTCCTCATCTGTAAAATGAGCTGAAGAAGGAAATAGCAAAACTACTCCCAATATCTTTGCCAAGAAAACCCCAAATGAGATAATGAAGAGTTGGACATGACTGAAAAGACTGAACACTACCACATACACATGTGTGTAGTGTGTGCATGAGATGGTTTATGTATGTATGTGTATATATGGATATGTATTATATGAATATGTATGTGTATACACTTAGATGTACAATGTTTGGCACATAATGAGCATTTAATAAATGCTTGTTGTTTGAATGAAGATTTGATGTTTTGTGTGTGTGTGTGTGTATGTGTGTGTGTGTGTGCGCGCACACGCACGAGCATGCATATACCAAGCCTTTGGACTAAGTGAATTTGGGCATTTAGCTTAAAAATCGGGGTCTTAAGGGTAGAAAGCTCCAAGAACTGCCTTTAATACAGTACAGTGAAAACACAGAGTATGCCATATGAACCCCACTTGGGAAATTTAAATAAAGAGCTTTAGATATGTAACGTGATTTGGCAAGAGCCTGGTTTGAATGTGGTTGTGAGGTCCCCACGAGCCACATATGCTTTTACTAAGCTGTGCTATTCCTCCCTTTCATAGCCTGAGCTCTTAAACCATTACTTTATATTTTCTAAGATTACCATTCTAAGCCAAACCAAAGTTGTTAACTCTGGATAAAACCATCATATTATGAAATTAGAGCTCATCCTGTGGAAGAGAGGGGGAAAGGATGTTTAAATGTGGCCCCCATCTCATCCCTTCTCTCTTTTTCCCCAAAACCCTGGAAGAAATGAAGAAATGAGAGAGGGAGGGGGGGAGAGAAAGGGGGGGGAGAGAGAGAGAGAGAGAGAGAGAGAGAGAGAGAGAGACGTCTGCTTATGATTATGAATTGAACTTTGGACTGTTCCTATTGTTCTTGCCAAGGATTTTTGAATGCTAATGTAAAAAGAAATATATATGTGCATATATATATATTATATACACACACACATATATACACACACATATTTGTATGTGTGTGTATTTTTACATTAGCATTCACATATATGTTTTATGTGTGTGTTTATTTTTCCATTGGCATTCATATGTCCATATGTATATTCGTTTTACGGGTGTGTATAGTTTTACATTAGCATTTGTATGTATATAAGTATATTCAGAAGTGTGTGTGCGTGTGTGTATGTGTGCATGTGAGAGAGAGACAGACAGATAGAATGTATAGTCAGAGTTGCTAAGGTTTCTTAAAGAGCATACTACATCAATTTTTTTCCTTCATTGTTAAAGATAATATGCCTTTCTAACAAAAATGCTTTCAAGACGTAATCATATTTTGAAATGAATATCATAATACATCCTCTGCAAGCCTGGAATTTGGAAACAAAGAACTTGCCTTAATCTGTTTTTTTTCCTACCTGATGAGCAGGGTGACAGTGCTATTAGGGGGAGGTTTAGACATGTCCTTGGTCTCCATTCATTTTTCTTCCTGTTTCTTCATCATGTGGAACCTGACAACCTGGCCTTCTAAACTACATCAATTAAATAGGGTTAATAATATCAGCTCTCACACCAAGTCCAGAACAAGCCAAGACAGGAAATGCTTCTCGACATGACAGACAGACTTCCAGTGTTACTACAGAATGAGTAGGGCCCTACAGGATCCCTGCCTTCTCTAGAGAAAAATAAACAAAGACATTGGGTGCTGAAGCCTTATTTCATTTTCTTCTCTTTTATATAGTTAAAGGGTGGGTGGGGAAAACCCACATTTGTAGAACTCTTCATTTTCAATCACCACATTTTTTTGTTTGACATCATTTCAGCTGAAAGAAGACTGAAATGGGAAGACGTTGTCACGTCCAATGTCGCAGCTTCACCTTTAAGAGATAATAGGCTGGTCTTTGTCTGATGACATCAGAGTCAGTAAGACAGATTTATGATTCTGCAATTCTGTACACCAGCATTGGCAGTCAGAGAGGAAGTTCAGGACAACCCTGCAAGTTAGTATTTGCCTGGTAAGTGGTGACATCAAACTAATAACAGGATTTGAAAACACAAAATTTTGTTGATTGTTCTGTTATCTGCCAATAAGTTTGGAAATCTGAGATTATTAGTTTCAAATAATCACAGAATTTTATAGTAAAAGGGGTCATCTATCCAGTTCAGCCCATATCTAATATTAAAAATAACAAACATTGATGATGCTTTAAGATTTTAAAAGTAAGCTAAGGGCTCTTTTGTAGAATGAAGAAACTGAAACAGACAAAAGTTAAATGATTTGCCTAGAGTCTCACAGTTAGTATGTATCTGAAGCAGGATTTGAATTCAGCTCTTACCAACTCCAGGTCTAGCACTCTATCTACTCTGTTGCGCAGCTGCCTGAAAAAGAAATCCTACCACAGGCCAAGTTGCTCTTCAGCCTTTGCTTGAATACCTCCAGGCAGCCATTTCATTTTTTGATACCTCTGTTCTCTGAGTTATTAACTAATCTCAGTTTGGAAAAATATGAAATTTCAGAAAAATTAAGGGAAGCTTTACACATGTGATAAGAGGCAAGACTTACATGAGTATTGACTCATATAATATAGGGTCATGGAAGAGGCTATATATATAGAAAGAGCCCTGGATTAGGAGAAGGTTTGGAATCTGCTCTTAGCCCTATCATTAAGTAGCTGTATGGGCAACTTATCTAACATCTCTGAATCTTAGCTTCCACATCTTTAAAATAGAGAGTGGGAAATTGTTGATGAGTCCCAAAGGCTTTAGTTCTAAAATTATGTGATCTTTGACCTATCCATTGGGCCAAGATATAAATCCTCACTGAAGAAGATCAATACTTTGCCCTTCAAAGGTAGAAAAATTGAATTATTTTTTTACTTCCCTTAAAGGTGGCCTAGATGAGAGGAGTCCTTCCCAATGGGGTAGGCTTCTGTGCCTAGTGGTAAAAATCAAACATTCACAGTAATAATCTCCCAAACTGCTATGATTTTAACAGAACAAGAGGCTTACTACATATGAGAAAATCCTAAAGAAAAATTGTTGTCATGTTTTCATATTTTCCTTTTATATCATGGAAGAATTTAAAAGTTACCTGTGTCTAAACAAAGGTTCTCTGTACAGCAGGCTTTGTTGCTCTTGTTCACTCTTGCAAGAAAGTGCTTGAAGTATGATGGGACCCAGTATTAGGTCATGTAGTCAAGTTATTTATATATATATACATAGGCAAGTGCTGTTTAATTTGCTAACTTTGGGAACAACACATGAGTAATTATGATATTTAGGTAGTGAACGATTATTTCTAAATGAGTCTTAAGTAAAGAAAACTAGAATACCAAAAGATTTAGAATCAAAGGACCTATGTTTGATCACTGACACTTATTACATGTAATATGACATTGCCCCTTCCACTCTTTGGAGTCCAGTTTCCTCATTGGCAACAAAAAAGTTTTGGATTGAATGACCTCTACAATCCCTGAGATCTAAACCCTTTATTCAGATAGGATCCAAAGTCTTGTCATCTTTTTCCCTTTGAACACTGACATAAAAAATTATATTCTTTCTTTTTCCCTTTCTCTCAAACTCTCACCTGTTAACTACCTCAAGAGGACACCTAAATCCTTATTCATTGAAGCATTTAACTATAATTGACATTTATGTATTACTTTAAGGATTATAAAATATTATATATATACATATATATATATATATATTTTCATCTGATTCTCACAACACCTCTGTGAGGTAAACACTACAGGCATTATTGCCCCCATTTAGATAGACAGATAAGGAATCTGCATCTTGAATAAGTACATTGATTTGACCAGGGCCACAAGTCTAATGAGTCATTAGGTTGGAAACTACATCTTCCTAATTCCAAGTCTAGGACTCTTTCCACTAGCCAAGCTTGATTTGTTTGTTTTTGTGCTATTAGAAAAAAGGAATAAAAATAGTAAGGGATTAATAAGTGCATGTCATGTACATCATTATTTGCATATTTTCTCTCCCACTAGGACATGATCTTGTTAAGGGGAAGGACTGTATTTTTGCTTTTTTTGTACCCTTTCTATTTTCTATCCTTTCTGCTGGTACTTGGTACTTACAAAGTACTTAAATTTGTTTGTTGATGGACTGACTGTTTGATTAGAAATTTTATCTGGTAGCAAGGCTTAGTAAGATTTGATTTTTGAAGGCCATCTAACCAGTTCTGACAGCTTCTTCCACAACTGATATTGCCCAGGCTGACTTCCTTGAAATCTTAGTACAGAAAGGAGGCTCTTCAAGGTTTGTCAACCTCTTCCTTCACTGATGAATTAATCTGCACTCATTGTGAAGCCAGACGTAGAATACTACACATTTTATATATAGTATTTTGGTGGCTGAGTGAAATTAGAACTCAACCACTTCACATCCAGGGGTAAAACATTTACTGAGAAACCAGTGGGAACTGCATGAAGGAGCCAGCAGGGGAGAAGTAATAGAATGCCACTTCAGATGTTTTGTCCTAAGCATTCCTAGGGTCATATTCTGAATCTCACATTCCAAGAGGAGGATACTTGATCTCCAGTTTCCCCAAAAGAATAATCATTTACCCCCATAGAAGTAGAGCAGAGAGAGAATTTCACTCACCCTCCAAACAAACCCCAGTGAAATAAAAGAAATTAAAATAGAGTGTGACCCAAGAACATCTAACTTGCTTTTTTCACCCAATGGAACATTTTGTCTCCAAAGATCTCAGGGTGTCATGCTAAAGACTTTCAATAATAAACAATCTTCTAACTTCATCCCATCAGAAAACATCCAGGGAAAGGGCAGGGGGCTGAGGCAAGAAAATTGGGAAGGAAACAGTGAAATGAACTTGAGATTTCAATAATATGGGGAATTCCCAGATGAGGAAACTCTCTCTACTAATACAGATTGTCACCTTCTCTGTAACTTTCAAGCTTAGAAAACCGTTTCAAGTCCTGACCTCAGGTAAGTCCCTAAACTTCTCAGAACCCCAGGCAACCTTCTAGGAAGGGAAAAATGAAAAGAGAAAAAAAGAAGGAAAGAGAAGAAAGAAAGGGAAAGGGAAGGGGAAGAAGGAAGGGAAAGAAGAGGAGAAGACAGAAGAGGAAAGACTGTCCTTGAAGAGACACAGAACTTTGTGATTAGCAAGGATGGGGGTGGGGAGGAGTAAATGGAGAATCCTGGTCAATGCAGTCACATTTTGAGATTTACTAATTAACTTTTTCCTATCTTCTTCAGAACAAGGTTGCAGTAAATTTAAAAAAGAAAGAAAAGCATGCTATCTTCAAATTAATCCCATTAGCCAGTTCCATCAGTTCAAGGTGATTCTCTATTTCCAATAGATTTTGAATCATACAACCTCTCTCTAACTCCTGGTTTAAACTGCATGCTCTCTAATCACTCTCAGAAAATAGATCCTTATCCGAGAATGTCAGAACTGGATGGGACTATGGAGATCATATGCTGCTGTCCAGTCCTTTGACTGAATGAGAAAGCTATGTACCTCCAAACGAAGACTCCTCTTTCAGCTCAACAGTGCTTCCCTCAAATCTAAAACAGAACCCCATCAATAGAAGCCAAATACTTTGGTTGTCCATTCCTCATTAATGTACTCAATACTCTTCAAAACTACAAGTAGGGAGACAGTGGTGTTTTCCTACAGCCAAAATGAAACACTAAAGCAACCAGGCTTTATCATTGACACGTATGCATGATAAAAGCAGGAATCCAAGCCAGGTATATGAAAAATAATGACTTTGCCTTTTTTTTGCTTAAGTTTTTCTGTAGCTCAAATTTATTTGCATGTTAAGTTAAAGGCATATCTTGGGAACATGTATTCCTAAATTGCATAGCTCTAAAGCAGGTCTATAATAGCCCCCCAAAACTTAGAAGTCAGAAATATAATTTTTAGCTCATTCTGGGAACATTCCAATTGACTTTTGTCATTGTTGTTAGCTGGTTGTAGTGGTTAGGATTAAAGAGCCATTAGCCAAATATTATCAGAAAGAGACTATTTATTATCCATTAGCATCTAGTACAGTGGAACTGAGGTGGAGAACAGGTAGCCCTGAAAAGGAGATCCCAGGAACTAAAGCAGTAAGCAACACATAGCAGACTAACCTCCAGGAACCATAAGACTAGTAGAGTCAAACCTTCTATGAGACCATCTGAGACCAGTAGGACCATGTACAACTGGGACTATAGGACCAGCAGAGCAAAAGGTTCAGTGTAGAAATAATACCCATTGAAGATCAAGCCTCGTGAGAACTGCACAATGATATCACTATAAGACATCTACAATTTCAACAATATGAAAGACTCTTCCACATATGTGGCCTGTCCACATATGTGCCTGAAATATGTGTCACTCTTATCCCTATGTGTGCCTATTTTCTCCACTGAGGGTATGTATTTATAAAAGATTATACTTTAAATTTCTAACAAGAAGAGTCTCTTCAACTTTTCTTACTATGTTATTGATTAAATATCTTTACTTCAGTGCTAATTATGTCTTCTGACTGCCTTGAGAAGAAGAAAGCACACAGGCTCTTGAGATAGGATTTTGAGGCTCCATAAGAGTAATTTATACCTGAGGTAGAAATTCTGGGGGATTCCAAATTCTACCTATATTTTCTTCACATGGTTCCTCTCCTCTATGATTTACTCAATGTTTTTGGGACATTACAGATAATTTATAACACATATTTAAAACAACCATGATAATAATGATAGCTCACATTTAAATAGAGCTTCAGTGTTTACAAAGCATATTATTCATGACAACACCATAAATGCCATTTCCAGTAGGCACAGTTTGCATTCTAGAAGTGACCTCTTCCAATGAAATCATAAGACCAAAAAAATTTCTTCATGATGAATTTTTAAATAATTATTATTCCTTATTTTACAGTTGTGTAATGAATCTATACTACAAAAACACTGGAGCACTATGTAAATGTAAGTTGTCATTTTTATTATTGTTGCTTTAAATAATGTGTTGTATGTAAAGCCTTTTAAAGGTAATTTTTCTTCCCACAACCAGATCGATATTTTTTATTGTGCAATGCTTAGGGCACTCTTTCACAGGGCACCCAGAGAAAAATGGTCCACAGAAGTCTAGACCACTTCTATGCCCAGCTGTCTGCCATCTACCTAGTCTGTATACCTCAACTACTTGGCTTGCATGTGTAGTGCCAATGCAATATTTACAGTGCCCATGATCACAATAAAGACTATGACTTAAGTGCTGCATGACATTTGATTGCAAAATATGCCAAACTCTCTAGCTAGAGGACATAACTGAAACATTTATTTAGACACAAGAGAACTGAATCCCAAAACCAGTAAGCTGATTCCATCATAGTACCAAAGTCATTAAGAAGCCATAATAATGCTGAAAGCCACAGCATTCTTCAGCCTTCCCACAAACAAATACAAGATCAATGTTTACTCACAAACCTCTCTATTTCCTTGCTTCAGCCTCCTCTCTCTCCAACCATCTCTCTGACGAGCTTCCTGTGGGCTTTGCTTCCCTTAAGCAAACTCTTCCCACCATAGGCTCCATGTGACTACATTTAGCCTAACAGGGGGCAGAGTTTACTTTCAAAGAAGGGGAGGTCTTCAAACTCCCCCTTACGTCTATTAAGGGGCAGAGAAGATCTTCAAATTCCCATTCCCATTGCACTATGTGATATAATTTCCCTTGCCTAAGAATTTGGAGCTATCTTTCCTCCTTAGTCCTTGGTTGAAAATATCACAAGTAATCATTTCCAGGGTCCAGCATTTAACCAAAGGTGGTAGGTTCATACATTTTCCGTTCCAAGACCTCTTTGCAAGACATGCCCTTTCAGTCCAGGTCATTCCACAGTTGAATAGCAATGCTTTCACTAGGGAGTATAAATAGAGACTTAAAATTTCAGACTCTTTAAAGGAGAGTCAGAAGTGAAAATGGTTGCTTCCTTCCTACTTTCCATGCTTGCAACAGTTCACTGAGTTTAAGAGTCCCTAAGGAGAAAGGCACAATTTTGTAGCTGCAAAGTAGATATGAAAAAGTATAATTCTGCCAACAGCAGCAACAGAGCTGGTGGTGACAGCAATCACAGCATGGAGCTCTATCCTATACACTGTCCTATGTTCCATGCCATCCTAAGCAATCTAAAAGAGCACAGCCTGTGACTTTGGTCAAGAAATCCCTGTCCTGCCATTGGACATCTAAAGGAGCACAGTTTACTCTGCCCCTAGGAAGTAGAGAGCAACATTTGTGATATATATGGAAGGACACTAAAAGATCTGTCTGTTAGATGACATAGTGGATGGAGCGCTGGGCTTGGGGGTCAGGAAGACTTAGATTCAAATCCTGCTTCAGATATTTACTAGCTGTCTCTGGGCTCATCACTTAAACTATCTCAGCCTCAGTTAACTCATGTGGACAATAACCTCACAGGGTTATGTTGAGGATCAAATGGAATATATAAATACACACATTTCACAAACACATATGTGTGTATATACGCGTCTATATTACTTTGTAAACGTTAATGTAATGTTAATGTTAGGGGGTGGAGCCAAGATGGCGGTGTAGAAGCAGCAAGGTCCCGCAGCTCACACACAGCCACCCTAAACACCCATAAAATATTACTCTGGACAAATTCTAGGTCTCTCAAACTCACAAAAATACAGAAAACAAATCTCTTGCAGAAGGCAGCTCAGCAGCAGGGAATCGTCACGGCAGGACACCAGCAAAGGCCAGCCCAGCCTGAAACCAAAACCGCGGCCAGGCCCAGGGTGGTAGGAAGGAGCTGAGCCAAGCCACAGCCAGTCTACAAGAGAGAAGATCTACAGCCTCCAGCAACTCCACATCTACCAAGCTGTGAAAAATAGGGATTAGAGAAAGGCAGCTCAGCAGGAGGGGCTTGTCACACAGGCCTCCAGGCCGGGAGCCGAGACCAGCCCAGCCTGAAACCACATGCGGCCAGGCTCCAGGGTGGTAGGGAGGAGCCGAGCCTCCCAAGCCACAGCATGAGTCTACTTCAGATAAGATCTAAAGCTCCTTGAACAATCTTCACATCTACCAAGCCAGGATTAAAAGTTAGTGAAAGTGAGTGAAGCTTTCAAGCTAAATTTGGGGAAGGAAAAGCAGTTCGGCCAATCTACCTGGGCCAATCTACCCAGGGCAAGGAAGCAGTGGAGAAAGGGCAGGAACCGTTGTAATGGGCGGCTGCCCCCACTGGGCTGTTTCAGAGCCCCTGGTCTGCAAATCCCATAGGGGGGCTGAGTCAATTGATCAGAGCCAAGTGCTCTTGCATTGAGCAGCCTGGATCTGGATTGTGGTCTTGGGTGGTGGTCCTGGGGAGAGCTTTCAGCAAGCCAAAGCTGGGGG
>JAQQSW010014235.1:0-12151 GCA_028646575.1 Pseudocheirus occidentalis | reverse complement strand
AAAACCACTGACCTGGAAAATTGATCCAGGAGAGACAATTTGAAAATTATTGGTCTACCTGAAACCCATGACCTGAAAAAGAATTTGGAAAACATCCTTCAAGAAATCCTCAAAGAAAATTGCCCTGATATTTTGGAGTCAGAGGGCAAAATAGAACTTGAAAGAATTCATCAATCACCTCTTCAAAAAGATCCCCAAAAGAAAACTCCTAGAAATGTTATTGCTAGGTTCCAGAATACCCAGTCAAAGGAGAAAATATTACAGGATTCCAAGAGAAAACTATTTGAATACTGCGGAAGCACTATCAGGCTTCTACACTGAGGGATTGAAGGGCCTGGAATATGATATTTTGAAGATTAAGGGAGCTGGGATTCAAACCATGAATCAACTACCCAGCAAAACTGAGCATATTGTTCAAGGGGAAAATATGGTCATTTAATGAGGTGGAGGAGTTTCAAGCATTCTTGCTGAAAAAAACAGAACTGAACAGAAAATTTGACAATCAAATACAAGAAGCATGAGAAGGTAAACATGGGAAAGAAATCATAAGGAACTTATCAAATTTGAATTATTTACATGCCAATATGGAAAAATGATAATAGTAACTTATGAAATTTTTCTTAGTATGAGTATAGGGGAAGGGAATACAAACGTATATGTAAGTATACTTACACATATGTCTAAATAGGAGGCTATACATTGTGCATGAATACAAAAAAAGATACAAATCTATTATCTTGACCTCAAAAACTCCATATATAAATGAATTGGAAAATTGCAAGTATTTTCTGTTTAATCCAAGAGCTTTTATCCTGGGTTCAAGAGACAGTTCAAGAGATGTGTACATAGATGTCTGCGAATTCATAGATTTGGAAAGGAAAATAGATAGAGAGATAGATGATAGATACAAGATAGATAGATAGATAGATAGATAGATAGATAGATAGATAGGCAGGTAGATAGATAGATAGATAGATAGATAGATAGATAGATAGATAGATAGGCAGATAGATAGGCAGATAAATAGATAGATAGATAGATAGATAGATAGATAGATAGATAGATAGATAGATAGGCAGATAGATAGATAGATATTACCTGTGTCTATGCATGTATATATGTATTATGTCAGTATAATTGATTTTCTTTACAATGCTATGCATTTTACTTTATGCATGTACAATATATATAGTCTAAGAAGAAATCCATAGGTTTCACCAGACAGCCAAAGGGGTCCATGATCCACAAACTAAAAATAAGCATCTCTGGTTTAATCAAAGATAAAACAATTTTGTCTTAATAGTGCTGGTGGAATGATTTAAACTTTATTTATACAAGGTATCAATGGATTCAGTTACAATGGAATGGTATAGAGGGCTTGTGAAAATTTGCCTAGAATAAATGATATTGTGAGGAAGAGATGTACCTGCCACCAAATAACTGGTTCAACGCTTTTTATTTCTTTTTACTTTCTACTTTTCGGCCTCCATGTCATGTAGACCCAGCAATCCATTTGTCATTCCAATAATAGAGCAAATACATCTTTTTCTATCCATGCTCTGCTGCAATTGCAGAGGTCGGTCCTGCAGAGTGGCAGTGATGCCCCGGAATGACATCCATCAGGAGCCAAGTCCATATGTGGAAGATATAACCACTGTCAGAAAATTCAGAGGCCTCTTCACGCCTCCATTGTGGGAAAGGTCATCCCTCCCCTTGATTTGGAACACAGCTGGTGTTCTGATCATGCAAATGACAGGCCCCCATAGAATTAAAAAGAGAAAGAAATGTTTACACAAAGAAATGCATGACTTCTCTTGCATGAATTATCAAGTTCTCTCACCTGGTGATTTAATTAAGAAGGTATGTGATTCATATATACATACATATATACATATACATATATATATATATATATATATATATATAATAAAATGATTGAGTCTCTTGAAAGAATAATACCAGAAGAGAATACAAGGCACAGGTTGAGAAATGTAAAATGCATTCAACGATGGTATGGACTGTCATCTAGAAAATGAAAATCTTTTATTAAATTCTTTGAAAGCACTGCACTGATTACAACTATTGTTAACACCGATTTTTTTTTCCATTTTAGATAGGATTAATCTATTTCAATATAACTCTTGATATGGTGACTACTTCTGTCTTGTAACCTGTGCCTCTTTTAAAACTATGCTTCAATCTTATGCTTGGGCATATTTGGTAAACAGTCAGCCTAGGCTGGAGGAGTTATCTGGATTCTGAGAAAGCAGTTTCACATGAACAGGGTCTAAGAAATCCAGACAGAGAGATAGAAAGATGGAGAAAATCAAAGAAAGAGATGGGGAAGAAAAAGGTTAGTTATCCTCTTGTTCCCAGGAGAATCTATGTAGAAGACTGTGATTATCCAGAGACAAAATGTTGTATCCAACGGAAGCATTTTCCAAGTGTCCTCTCTCAATCTAAGTATTAGATGTATAATTAGGCTTAAGCTATCATGGTAAAATATTCCTTAAAATCGTTTGGGGTTTAGAGTTAGAAGGGACCTAAGAAATCATCTAGAGATAGGTATTCTGAACTGAGCTCCTCAGATTCCCAGCATACCTTGTGGGATGATCTTAGATATTTCATTAATTTGGATGAGAAAAAAATACATCTTTATTTTTCTTAACCCTGAACTGAAAATTAGCCTTACTTTCCATGATTTTTTTTTCATGCATTATGTTTGTACAGGTTGCCATAGACTTTACCAGATTAACAAAGGAAGCGATGATATCCAAAATATCAAAAACTTCTGATATAAAAAAATCCTATTTTTAGTAGAAGAAATGGAGGCCCTGAAACAAAATATGACTTGCTTATTGCAGCAAATAATAAAGTTCCATTTAAACCAAGGACTTCTTTGAGTATCCTTATCTCTTCATTATATTACTTTTATTAAATTTCCACCACCTAGAGATAGAAATTTGAATACACTAAACCAAGTACAACTTAACCAACCCTATGAGTTCAGGAGCAAAAGTGTCATTATCCCTCTTTTACAAATGTGGCAGCTGACTTAGAGAAATGGGTTGTCCAGCATCATATATCCAGAAAATGTCAGAGCCCGATTCAAACTAAAGTGTTCTGATTAGAAGATTAATGAATGCTCTTTCCTGGATGCCACCAGGCAAATAGGCTTAAGAACCTTTGTTCTCATCTTAAAAAAAATAAACAAGATCTATGATTTCCCTAATATTTGGATTAAGAAACTCCAGTGGAAGACACTCCATTCACCAGAGCAGACTAATCAGCACATTTTCTGAAATTTGCCTAAAGGCACTAAGAGAAATAATGACTTGTACTTGGTCAAGCAACTGGACTTTTTCCCTGGTGCTCTGAAGACAGCTGTCTTGTCACTGTGCAACCATTTCCATTAATTCTAATTTCTACAGTAATATATGGTTCAAATGGGTTGAGTTATGGTTGGATGACCCCTAAAGTTATCCTATTCAACTCTCTCTCACTTGCCCAACAGCACATAGTAAATAGTGGAAAGTAGGATTTGAACTCATATTGGCAAATTCTAAACCCTGTTCACATTCCATCCTATCATGATGCCTTGTCAGTAAAACACAAAAGAATAACTGTATTTCTTTGGTGGCAGGTTAGAGTGAGATATGGTGTTTGTTTGTTTAAACAAAATAAACTTAATTCACTGACATAAGGAAATCCCCTTTTCCTCTTTCAAGGCAACTCTTTCCAAAATGTTATTCTACTTTGTGTAAATAAATGCTCCCTAGTAAGATTAACTTTCCCTCATGTACTTTAAAGCCTGGATTTTGTTATGTGATGACTTCACCTAAGAATCATTGCAACACATAAATCGTGTCAAGTTGGAATGAAAGACTAATGCTCACATTTTTTACATACATACATATACACAATACACATTTATATGAAGATATATACATGTCTATATATATGTGTATATTATGTGCATATTTATAGATATAATATGGGATTTCCTCTGTGTGTGTGTGTGTGTGTGTGTGTGTGTATTCTTGGAAATCTCCAATCAGTGAGGAGGGGCCTTTTACCCATGCATGTCAACAAGGCAAATGCATTTCTAATAAGGTGAGGACAGAGGGGTGGGCATGGGAATGGAATCTAGTAGGAATAAAAAAGGTGATTTCTTTATCTTCTTGCTAAGATTTTTTCAATCTGTTAACTATTTTCTCCTTGTGGGACTGACTCTTTTCGCATTCTCTCACCTTTAATTTTGCGGATTGGAGTAAGATCCTCATTTGCTATAACACGGCAGTCATGAGAGGCAGCTCAGTATAATCTGGAAAAGTGCTGGATGCACTGGCAGGAGTCCTCAGTTCAAATCATAGCTTGGGTGCTTCCTAACTCTCTGACCATGCACAAGTCATAGAAAGAATTTCTTCATTTGTAAGTAGTAGTAGTAATATTTTTATTATCTGCCGGACAGGCCTAGCATGTATGTGTTGGGAAGGTGTCAAGATGGGATGCTCTGGTGTTGCCTTGATTATACCAAACAAGAGACAAATATTGATTAAGGACTCTGTTGTTCAGTTGTTTTAGTTGTGTCCAACTTTGTGTGACTCTGTTTGGAGTTTTCTTGGCAAATAAATGTAATGGCTTGCCATTTCCTTCTCCAGCCATTTTTAAAATAAGGAAACAGAGTTAAGTGACTTGTTCAGTGTCACACAGCTTGTAAGTGGATGAGACCAGTTTTGAATGGAGTCTGATGGATGAGTCTTTCTAACTCCAGGCCTGGCACTCTATCCATTGTTTTGCCTACCTACTCTGGTTTAAGCACTTACTATAATATAAATAAATATTCCTATTTATTTAATTCTTTGTGCTTTACAAAGTACTTTTCCTCACCACCACTCCATGAAATAAATAACACAATTATTATTATTTTCATTTTATAGATGGGGAAGAAGGTTAAGAAGTTGTTATTAAATAACCAGTAAATTTCATAAACAGAATACAAAATCAAGTCACCTGTTGCCAAGTTCAGTACTCTTTCTCTTAAGTAATGCTGGGTTAGGCATGGTAAAAGATATGTGTATCTTTCTGTCTCTGTGTCTTTCTTTCTCTACCTCTCTCCCTCTCTCTGTTGAAACATGATAACCCTTCAAAAATTTACAGACTAGTAATAAAGAAAAGGTAGAAATGTAGCAAAAGTCAGCTCATAATTGTATTAGTTCACAAAGATAGAAACTCCTTGCCTAGTAAGCTTTTATCCCCATAATGGCAGAGACTCTGACTTATTTAGACTTTGAATCTTCCTCTATCCACATCATTGGTACAACATGAATGAGCTAAAGAAATGAAAGCCTTAAGAATATGTCATTCTTGATGAATTAATACAAAATGTAATTTCTAGTAAAGGATACGATTTTGTAGAGAGGGGAAAAAAAGAACAAATTTCAAGTTCACCAATTTGTCTAAACAGGAACCCAGATTCTAGGTGATATATTTTAACCTCAGTAAATATGAATTAAGTACCTTTTGTGAGCAGAAAATTGGAGATTAACCAAAGAATAAAAGCAATTGGATACTTCATCACATGAAACTTACAGTACATTAGGAAGATAAGATGATGGGTGCTGGGCCTGTAATTTTATGGTATGGGGACCATCCAATTGAGGTAACACCCTCTAACAAATCAGGTTGATATTTTCTTTGTACTCTTTAGTCATAGAGTTACCTAGAAGAGAAGTATCACACTCACTGGCCCCTGCAACCTACAGGTGACCAGCAAAACTCCCAAGTGAGGGGTGATGAGATGGAAATACAATTGGGAAATGTTTAATGAAATTATAATTAAACATAGTTAATGTTAATTTGTGATTTTCTAAATCAATATGTAGCCTTCATTTTATAGATGGGGAAGAAGGTTTCTACTTGAGTTTGACACCACTGGCCTAGAGAACAGAGAAGTTAAGTATATTACCGAGGACCACTCAATTGCTTGGAGTGAAATCATATAGATAAATAACTATTAATACAGAATTATGCATGATACACAGAACACGTCAAAAGACTTCAATGTCCTACCAAATAAAATTCAAACGTACTTGGTTTGCATACATGATAACTGTTAACAAAGTGCCACTAAGTTGCATTTAAGTCCTTAAGTTATGTTATATCTTGAGAATATAAGGATCTTTACTGACTTAAAGGAATTAGGAAAGCCTCCTTAGAGGAGACAGGGATTTGGGCTGGGTTGTAGGGATAGGTTGAATTTCAATAAACCAGGAAGAGTGAAAGGAGGTTATAGCCAAAGGGAATATGTGTATGAGCCAGAACAGGGGGAACATGTTCAAAGGATGAAGAGTAATTCAATTTGGCTTTGACACAGTGTATGTGATATCTGAGTAGGGTTTGGGGGCAGGGAGGGCAAGAAGGAGGGAAAAGAGTGTGAGATAAGGATGGGAAAGGGAGGGTTTTCCCCCTGTAGGGTTCCAGGAATCTTGGCAAAGGAGGGACAGCTATGTACTTGTGTTCTTCTACATAGGAACCTAGATGACTTTTTAGAGATTTCAGTCATCCTTTGGGTTTCTTTGAGAGATACAGGGATTTCTTCTCCTTGTTGGTATTGGTCACATTCCCGTGAAAAAAAGCCCCTGGCCATGGTGATAAGAAACTCTGGGTGAAAATTTGCATTGAAGTGATTTAGTAATGTTTTAGGAGTTCTGAGTTTGGGCATGAGAAAAAGACCAAGAGAGTGTCCTGTAGGCTGGAACCCCAGAATCTCCGTGGAAGAGTTAGAGTCTGATCAGAAACAGACAGAGAGTAGGAATCAGTGTATGTGGAAGAGAAATCATATGTTCCAAACCTGAAATACTCAGTTACATGAGGACATTCAGACAGCTAGGTGGCACAGTGGATAGATAAGCAAGTCTAGACACAGAAAGTCTTCAGTCAAATCCAGCCTCAGATTCCTGCTATTTCTGTGATCCTAAGCAAGTCATTTGACTTCTGTTTGCCTCAGTTTCATCATTCGAAAAGGTGAGGATAATTATGGAATCTACCTTTCAAGGATGTTAGAAGGATCAGATGATACAACAGATGTAAAATGCTTCCAACCATTAAATACTACACATACATTCTGATGATCACTATTATTTAAAGAGTTAAAGTACCTTTTTTTTGGAGGGGGAAAGCAGGGCAATTAGTTTTAAGTGACTTGTCCAAGGTCACATAGCTAGTAAGTATGTCAAGTGCCTCCTGACTTCAGGGCCATGCTCTATTCATTACATCACCTGGTTGCCCCAAGTAGTAGTACTTTAAAAAAAAACAACTTTTCATTGAGTTCTTTGTTTCTTAGTCTGTTCTCTTTCAAAATATGACTAATATAGAAATATTTTTTGCATGAATGCACATGTATGGTCTATATCAAATTGCTTGTCTTCTCAAGGAGGAGGGACAGGGCAGAGGGATGCAAAGGATTTAGAACGCAACATTTTTAAAAAATGGTAGAAATTGTTTTTGCAAGTAATTGGGGGAAAAACATTAAATAAGTATCTTGGAGCCTCTGTGTGTGTGTGTGTGTGTGTGTGTGTGTGGTTGTGATAAGAGTTAGACTTTGCCCCGTGTTATAATCCCTGCCCCTTTTCATCATTATCCAAACTGGGGAACAGCGATGAAAGTCCATTAGTCAGACTTAGTTTCATGTTGCTTACCTGAACTGGTAATTTTCTTAGCTCAGTGTAGTCTCTGCACAAGGGTCCTAGATTTAGACCTGGAAGGGGTGCTGAAGATCACTGAGGCCAACTTTTTATTTTGTAGATGAGGGAAATGAGGACCAGAGAGCCACAATGACAGGTATCACTGAGGTAGCGCTGCCAATAAGTTGCAGAACCAGGAATGGGACCCAGGTATTTATACTACAGATCTAGCTTTATTTCCTCTTTATCTGCTGACTCCCAAAAGGAAGAATAAGTACCCAAAAAGGCTCAGAGGCTATAAGCAATATAAATGTCAGTGGTATGCTTAAGAGTGAGATGTCCATCTCGCTAGTAGTCAGATTATGGAGGACCTTGAATACAGCTTAAGTAGGGTTAACTTTTGATCAATCCATCAAAAAAACAAAGAAAGAAGTGTGTGTGTGTGTGTGTGTGTGTGTGTGTGTGAGAGAGAGAGAGACAGAGAGACAGAGAGACAGAGAGACAGAGACAGAGAGAGAAAGTATATACATATATATATATATATCTCACCTACTACTTCTGGGCAGTAGGGTAAGCTCTGGAGAAAGAATGAAAGGTAAAAGACAGCCAGTGCTGTCTTTGAGAAGTACACGGTCTAATGGGGGAGACAACAGGCTAACAATCATGTTCAAAAAAGCTGGAGACAGGATAAATTGGCAATAATCTAAAGAGAGAGAGCATAGAATTAAGGGAGGGGGTGTCTTCGAATTCCAACGTGTGATACATGCTGACTCTGTGACATGAGGCCAGCACTGAACTTCTCAGGGACCTGGGCAATTTGTTAATGCTGAAGTTGAAAACCCATTATAATTCTATTTGGGTGGAGGGAGTTTCCCTCATTGGGAGTACCTACATAGGTAAAAAATCATGGGCAAGTCAAGATTTCTAAATTAAAAAGAATAAAGATTTAACCCTATGCATTTAAGGCATTTATCACAACTGCCACTACCATTAGAAGGGCTTTTGTATTTATTTATAGCCTATACAGTCTTAGAACTGGGATTTAGTTCAATAACTCCACCCTCATTCTGAGGTACATGCCTAATACAGGCAATCATTATCTCCTGCTTGGATAATTGGAACAACCTCTTAACTGGTCTTCCTGCCAGTACTCTCGTCCCCCTCCAATCTATACCTCAAACACTGACAGACTAACCTTCCTTACATATAGCCATAAGACGCATTTGTTCATTTCACAAACATATCAGTTAGTTGATCAATACACTTATCACACATCTACTCTGTGGTGTATACTGCTTAGCAACAGTGATACACAAATACAAGAGTATGACACTTCCTCTCCTAAAAGAGCTGACATTTTACTGGACTGGATATAACATGTTCACAGGTAAGTCAATAGAAGGTTGCTCGTGTTCTTATTGTTCATCCCGGGTCCCAGATTGATCTCTATTTTTTTTTTAATCCGTGAGGTGTTGAGGTTTGTCTTACGTTTTCAAAGAAGACCAATGAGTCCTGTATGGATTGACTTTAAGGGAAATGGAGTTGCGTAAAGTCATCAGCCTCACCTCACTCTCTCTTCCAATGTCATTGAAGTCCAATGGCAAGACAGAAGTCGGGATGACTTGCGATGGTTTAGGATTTTGTAGATGACTTTGGCATCAGCAATGTCTGAACAAGCTCTATGTGCACCATAGCATCTGCTTCAGTTGCTTTCATGCACATTGGAACAAATTATTCTCATCTGCCCGTTCTGTTGGGAGAAGTCTTCACATGCTTGAGGTAGACAACCCCCTAACTCACTGATGGGTATGAGACCTGTTGGTTTCCCTCAACCTGATTTAGTTAACTACTGAGACAGTACTACCCAGATGGAGCTGCTGCATAAGCTACAGTTACTTGGAGCTGCAGGTGGGAGTTGGGTGACAATAGACACCAAAGGTGAATGACTGACCCTGAAAAGGGCTCAGCAAACCATCACACCAGAGTTGCTGGGCCTCCCCAATAGTGTAATGCTCCCCCCAATACAGTAAAAGTATAAAAAATATACAACAATGACAATGGAGGTTACAACTGTGTGACTAGGAAAAGAAGCTTAAAAAGTGGCATTGAAGGGGAACCTTAAAGGGGAGAAGGGCTGTGCAAAGGTACGTAGGTCAGGGATGGCCTGAAATGGTGACCTAGTATAATTGGACTAGAGACTGTGTCGAGGACAACAATGCATAACCGGCCTTGAAAGAAAGGCTGGAATTAGACCATGAAGAGTTTTAAATACAGAACAGAGGAGTTTGTTTTTTATAAAGGTGTAGGGAGCCACTGATGCTCCTTGAACAGAAGAATAAGCAACCTCATCTCCATCTGGATATCACACAGCACTCAGTTTGGCCCATTGACCCTGACCTATTATCTTTTATTAGAGTTGCTTATATGTATGGAGGGCCTTCCTCCCTTCTCTACCATAAGCTCCTTGTGGGCAGGGACTTTGTCCTGTATAAACATTGTTTCTGTGGTTAGTATCATTCCATGAATATAGTAGCTACATAATAAACATATATTGGATTGAATCCATCATTTATGCGCAGGGATCCATAGAAGGCTTTCAATGCACCTCAAAATATGCAGGAATTCATTATGCCGCTCCACCTGATAACCCTGAAATTTCCATACCTTTTATTAAAATAGAGGCTTTGCCAAGATGGAAACTTTAGTCATTATTTTCCCATATTAATGTTATTGTTTTGCTGCAGCTCCTGTTGTTCTGTAATTCAAGAAGCCCTTGTCTAATCCCATATGTAGCATGTTTATTAGATGTAATATTTTATCTCTCGGACTCAGTGGCTGACACTATCATTTCGTTCTTATTTCAATAAAAATGATCTCCTTCTTCACGGTTCTGACAGGAGCTAATGGTTTTCTTTATCACAAGAGAAAGTAAGAGAGGTGCAGCTCTAAAAGACAAAATGAACTGTATATATTTGTGCCTTAATTCAATTTACAATGTAAACTCCAATCTTAATAAAGTAACTTCATAATATTAGATATAACAAGAAAGGAGCAGCTCTTAAAATATATGGGCTTCCTGTTCCACTGTATTTTCAGTTTGTTGATATGAAAACCTGATTCAAAACAAATCCTGATGGAAATCGAATAAAACAGTAACAAATGCTCAAATGATTTCTGATTTTCAGTGGGAATTCTCTATCTGTGTACTTTAATCAAGTGGTAATAGGAAGTCGTCCAACTCCAGCTGCCAAAAGTACAATATCCGCTATTTGATGAGAACTCCTCAATGGGTACAAATTCCAGGTGGACGCTACCCGGCTTTGTACATTTATTAAAAAATAATATATTCCAGGCACAATTAGATCATGAATGTTAAGGCGATGTGCTGAGGATTTTTATTACAAATGCTGAACAATACCGAAAATAAAGATGTTTAACAAACAGCACCTTTAGCTTGCTATCAAGAGAAAGAGGCTGGGATGAGAAATTTTAATCCTTTGTAGTTGCCTGTGGCTGGGAAACATTTGGTCCATAACATGAATAACCTGTTCTAGGCAAGAAAAATGATGTCCTCCAACCTTTTGGGTACCCAGCCATGTCTCACTCTCTGGTCTTTGTCTCCATCCCTCAGCTGCCTTCTTCTGCCCCTGAGGCTCTCTCCTTCCATTGGTGATTCTTCCCAGAAACTCCATTTTGAGGAAGGGCCCATATTAGCCATGCTTCATTCTCCAGGCATCACCACTGTGCCAGGACCGACCCCTTCTCTCATCCCCATTCTGAAACCTATTTTTCAGCCCCCTTTTATGTTTCCTTTTCTCCCTTTAGACTATGAGCTCATTAGGGCATAAACTGTCTTTGCTTTTATTCCTAGCACTTAGCCCAGTCACTGGTAGATCATAAGTGCTCAGTTATGGTTTTCTGACTTAACAACAGTTACACTGTTAAATAAGTAAATTCCTTTTTTCCATCTATAACTATAGGATCATCGAATTAAAACTAGAAAAGTTGTCTAGTTATGATCTGGGTCAACTCAGAGGTTATCCAGTTAACTCTCTACCTCCTTTGCTAGATGAAAAACTACAGGCTTCCCCAAGGTCATACAAGTATTAAATGTCTTTTTAAAGAGGAGCCTACTATGAATAGGACCTGCTATTACATCTATCCATCCATCCATCCATCCATCCGTCCGTCCGTCCCTCCGTCTGTCCGTCTGTCCGTCTATCTATCTATCTATCTATCTATCTGTCTGTTTGTCTGTCCATCTATCATCTATCTATCCATCTATCTATCTATCTATCTATCTATCTATCTATCTATCTGTGTATGTATATACAAACACATATACATACATAAATATGTACACACATATACACACATATGTACAGAGCGACCTGGTCCATGACCTCAAGGAGATTGTGATGTAGAAGGAAAGAGAAAATACATATCCAAATAATTATGAAACAGAA
>JAQQSW010014234.1:0-12151 GCA_028646575.1 Pseudocheirus occidentalis | reverse complement strand
ACACTTCAGTAAAGGGACAGGGACAGGGTAGAGAACAGAACAAGGGGGGGAGGGATAGGAAGGAGGAACATATGATCACTGTCACAATATGTCCATTATGAAGATGTCCTGTATAATTATACATCCACAGCCTGTACTGAATTGCTTGTCCTTCCAGTGGGGGTGGGTGACAAGGAGGAACTGAAAGAATCTAGAATTTAAAGCTCTGTAATTCATGCAACTAGGAATTAAGATATACAGGGGTTGGGGTAGGGCGTCCCTCCCTGCCCTACTAGAGCTAGAGCTAGAGATCTGGGGAGGGTCTTTACAGTGGGATTGCTGGTTTGGAGTTGGGGTAGGGGAAAGACTGGGAGAAAATTTGTAATTCAAAAATCTCATGAAAATAAATGATGTAAACAAGAAAACAAATAAAAAAATTTATTAAAAAAATAAATTTAGTTGGTCACAGCAGATGCTCTAACAATACAATATGTATTGTATTATTAGTGGCTTCTGGTGAGCCCAGTATCCAGAAGTAATCAAACTTTCTATGGATTCTCTTTATGAAATTCGGTTATTTTCAGTAGAGTCTCCATTGACCCCTATAGAATTCATCTAATTTGATTGAGTTCAGCTTAAAAATCATGAAGCATCAACACAACCTTCATTTACTTTCATGTAATAAACACCTCTAATGATTTAAAAAAAAGTGATAGAAACATGACTGTTTTATTACCTGCTGTGCATACACTGGCCACATGCACATTCCCAAATGTCCCTTTTGTTCTGCACACCTCACATTCTGTCGCCATCCTCTTCTATGGACCATGATTGCTTCCCGGGCTCACCCAGCACTTGGATGTGGATTCTCCAACCAACAATAAGTAACATTCATAAATACTTGGGAACTTGACCTGGTATAGCAGAAAGGGATGGATTTGTAGGCAGAGGACCTTAATTTCACCCTAATCTCTGATTTAAATTGTGTTACCTTGCACAGGATAACTTCTGAGCTCCCTTCAAATTCTAAATCTATGATTCTATGATCCTGTGATCTGTGACCTCTTTGGGACTTAATTTCCTCAAATGATGGGGTTTGGAGCAATCACTTTGAAGATCCCTTCCAGCTCTTATTCAAATGTTCTTATGAGAGGGAACAGGCCTGGGGGATTCAGCACTTGCCCCTTAACAACCACCCCCTGTGTAGTATTTCCATCTGAAGTGGTAGATGAAAGGACCCCTAGAGGCCTGAGTTGCTGGAATGCTCTGGCTAGCCCTTGGGTGGGACTGTTTTATTAGCATTCAGGGATCATCTCCTCTGCCTAAAACCTCTCTTCTAGCTGTTGCCACTTTATTTTCACAGAAATGCCTTCATGGAGAGGCAGGAGTGAGGCAGAGTGCTCCCAAGGTCTCAGTGTAATTTGGTTTTATTACAAGGGTTTTCATTTTGATGGCAACATTATTCTTTTCATGGAAGAAATTATCTTCAAATTATTTAATCTTACTCTTTTATCTCTGGGGATACTTTCCTTGGTAGATGGCGGTGCCTTTACAGATTGCTGCAAAATAGCGAGCCTGTCTGTCTGTTTTAATCATTATTACAAACTCCAAACTGATTCTTCCCTTCCCCCAAAAAAGACTTCATTCCTGCAAAGAAATTTGGTTTTAAAAATAATACTGAATATCCGGGCTTTCCTGAGTTCAAGTGCCCCTACTATTGTAAGGGCTTCAAAGGAAAATATTAGTGCTTGGCCAGGAAAGCAGAGCACGGCCGTGGATGGCTCTCTTGTCTAGGAAGGTTATGAAGAAGCCAGCATGGATATGACAAGAACGGCTTTCTGTGGGTAACAATAACATTTTTGCAGGTCGATTCTGGTCCAGCTTTTTTGTTCCCCCTGCACTAGCATTGTCTGTGCCCTTCTGAATCCTGAGCTTAGGGAGGTGGTTCTTTTGTCACTTTCTCCTGCTTTCTCTCCTTTCCCTCAACACACACACATCAAAACTGGGTGAATGTTCAGCTACAGGTTTGTAGCCACCCTATAAGGTAAGGGTCACCAGGGGTTCCTTGGGGCAGAGGTTCAATTGTATGAAAAGGAAAACAGGCCCACAGGAACTGGATAATTCCCCTTTGGGATCAAATGAGAAAAGAATAATCTTCTACGCAGGCCTTTTCAAAGGAATAGACAGAAATCATCATAGACTGAAGCATTAGGATCTATAAGGAAGGAATAAAGAATCTTGGGTGATTTAACTTGGGGAAGCAAAGGGTTCAAAGTCTTTTGAATTACAAATGGGGGTGGGGGGTGAAGGAAAGAAATTGAACAGTAGGCACAATAAATCAGAATTTGCCTATTCATAGAGCATTGTGCTAGGCGTTTGTAGAGATACGAAACTTAGAACAGACATAGTTCTTGTCCTTATTTCTAGCAGGGGGAATAAGATATAGATACAGTTAATTATAATACAGAGGCAGCTAGGTGACTGAGCAGAACTTGGGGTCAGGAAGAATTGAGTTGGAAGCCTACCTCTCATTTACTAGTCGTGTGACCTTAAGTAAAACACTTAAACCCTTTGTGCCTTAGTTTCTTCATCTGTAAAATGGAAATAATAGTAGCACCTACCTGACAAGGTTGTGTAAATTTTATAAAAATTAGCTATGATGTATGATTACATGAGAGATGCAAAATGCATATGAACTTTGAGAGTAAAGATTATTACTGACCAACAATAGCTTCCTGGAAGAGGTGGCGTTTGAGACAGACTCTAAAAGGATGGGGAGGGATTTAACAGAGAAGAGAAAATATGTTGGAAGCATAAGGAGTCACTTGAGCTGAACAAAGGTGGAAGAGCTTATAATGTTGGGGGACAATGCATGGATAGAGAGTAGTCTACTTTGTCTGGAGAATGACTCCTTGGGGTGGCTAGGTGGCATCTGAGGTCAGAATGAGAGGAAATGCACTGGCCACATGGCAGTGTGCACTCTGGACAGAAATGAGGAAGAATTGCAGGTTGGTTGCACATCGGAAATTTAAACTAATTTTTATTGTTGATTTTTACCAAAAATAAAATGAAACAGTAAAAACTACTGGGAGAATAATCATAAACTACATATTATGCACAATTGTATTATGATAGATTTTTGGATTATCTATCAGTGGAATATCCAGGATATCAATTCTTACCCAATGGCACAGAAAAAAGAGGTAACTATATAGTAGGCATTTTCTAGTTTTGTGGGGCACATGGTCAGAGAGCACACATAACAATTAATGAAGGTAGATACAGACCTCGTAGGTCTCCTTTGGAGTGGTCTGGGGGGAATGAAAACTTCTCAGGCAGTTTTGCATTGTTAACTTCCTTCTTCCTCCTCCATTGCTGCTGTCAATCAACAGCAAGCCCCTTTGGGAATCTTTTGACCCCCACTTTCAGTCCTTCATCTGCTTTCCCACCTCTATGGGCCCCTCCTCCCAGTCAGTGGGAGTCAGGGACAGTCCGAGCTGGCTTCCCCAACCAATGGGATGAAGGACTATGGGGGAAATATGACGCTGCTGTGTTAGGGTTTAAAAACTGTGCTTGCTACACCTGGGGGGGGGACTCTTTCTCATGATCAGTCATGGGGAAGATTGCCCTCTTCTCCCTGGGAAGAGAATAAACTCCTATTCTTATCCTAAGAGATCTCTGTGTTTTTTAATTAAATTATAGATGAGGTTTTTTTCATTCCCAAATAGATGGGGGCTTGTCTGGGATGTCCCTCCCCTGGGAGCAACTGTTCCCCACTCCAGTCTTGGGGCAGGCATGTCCCTGGAGCTTTCTCCTGTGACCTCTGGACTTGGTGGGGGGCTGTGGCTTATGGGTTGGGAAGATCCTCAAGAGAGGGAGACTTGGATGAATAGGAATATAAAAACCAAGAATTTTAAAAGAAAAAGAGAGATCTTGATTCAGTTAAAGTGAGACAAAAAGCCTGGCCAATTGATGAGAGGGACATTCATGAAAACTATATGCATATAGCCCAGAAAGGTAAGCAATATCCTATGGATGCTACTGAGTTATTAATTTGATAGGTTCTTGCTAACCCAGGAAGATTAGCAATGACCCCCAGCTAAGAGTAAGGGTTGACTCAGAGGTGAGGATGCCGTGTGATAAACTCCTAGGGTGACTAAAATGAAAAGAAGGACGTGATTCCTTCCTAATTTGTGGGATCCTTGACCTGGGGAGTCTGGCAACAGTTTCCACCAAAAGTAAAAGAAGGAGGTGATTCCTTCCTAATTTGTGGGGTCTTTGACCTGAGGAATCTGGCAACAATTCTCAGCAAAAGTAAAAGAAAGAGGTGATTCCTTCTGTGTGTGTGTGTGTGTGTGTGTATGTGTGTGTATGTGTTTAAATATCTGGGGAAGCCAAAGGGTTAGGATTTACATACCCCCTCCCTCCAGAAGGAATTGAGGCAATTGAAAAATTTCTCTCTTTCTCTCTGGGACTGCAGGGGAGGGGATGGAGGGAGAGAGGATTCAGTCCTTTTATTATGTAAACTGTTTCAGAAAGGGAAAAGATCTAATGTAGTTAAGTTAGGTAGATGTCAGGGAATTAGGGATGTAAACTGCTGATTTTCCTGTGTCTTGTCCAAAATACTGTTATGGGGGTAGGGAGGGAGCTTTCACTGAAAGGAGATTCCATGGAGATAATCTATTTCCTGTGTAAAGTGATTTGGAAATACATATACCTAACATGACTAATGGGATAGAAATAATTTTTTTTCTTTAGTCTAAATGTTAAATTTGGAATTATATTGTCAAAGGAATAGAAGAGGAGGAATGGGACACTCAGATCCAAATGTTGTAATATAAATGTTTTAATATTTCCTTATAATTTCTGGTCTGGCCAACCTGGAATTATAATGAAAGTCAGAAATACCTAAAACATCTTAGCAGATTCTGAGCATTAATTGTTAAGAAGTTGGAAATTTGTTTATATTGGGATTGTTGGTTCTTTAAACAACCAGAAGTTTTTGTCATCTGTTTGACCTATTTCCTGAATTTGTAAAGGGAAAAAATAATAGCGGTTGTTATGGGATCAAAATGGTGTAATGATTACAAAATGCTTAACATAATGTCTGGCATATGTTGGATATAACATTATTATCTCTCTAATTTTGAAGTGGTTTTTGAACACCAGGAGTAATAAAATCAATTATTTTATAAGTCATTTGATGTCATTTGAAATTCATTGTTATGATGTTGCCATCTTTCTAAAATTGTATTGTGTTCTTAATGGTCTGCTTGGCTAGTGAATTAAGAAAAAAACATTTTGAAGTAGGAATGGTATTACAGCAATTTTTAATCTTGGTTGTGTTGCATGTGAATTGGATTTTTTTATTCTATGAAATCTGATCATTGAAAGCTGTTATATTTGGGTTACAAACAGATAGTAATAATACTGCTGATATTTCATTTAAAATTTTGGCTCTTATGGAAATAAATGATGATTTAAAGTTATGATTTCCACATCATTAAAGATGAAATGAATGATTCTCTGTGCAAGGTAAATTGGAAATGTGTTTTGTAGAATTCTTATTGAGCAAATGAGAATCCTTAAAAAAAATAATAGATGGATGTAGTTTTCAAGCCTATTCCAACTAAAGATGTATTTGTGTTAATTTGAAGGTTTCCAGAATGTAAATGATTTCTAGTGATAAGATGATTGGCTGTGTGGCACTAAAGCAAGTTTTATTCTGTGTATAACAATTTGAAAACACATCCAGCTGATTTAAGGTTAAGTTTTTTTTTTTCTTTTTGGAGGGCAGGTTGGTACTCCTGACTCCAGGGCCGGTGCTCTATTCACTGTGCCACCAGCCGCCCCAAGGTTAAGTTTTCTTTTGCAAATTTCTGTGATCAGAGCAAGTAGTCAGCAAAAGAGATGAACCCCTGTGTGTTAGCTTACTGGGAAATCTAATATTTTTCATCTAGAATTAGAACATGGGCAGAAAGTTATGCAAACTCCTTAAGACTAAAATGTGTGATATCTAGGAATTCTGCAAGAATCTAGGCATTTAATCTGTAATAATACTTTGGGAATTTATTTTACTCAAGGACACTAACTTAGCTTAATAAATTCCAATTTTAAAGGTTTATTTTTGCTTAAAGGAAAAAGAAAGACATTATTTAAAACTTTCCAATTAGTTTTTCTTTTGTAAAGGTTTACTGATTACTCCTCTTAACACTGGGATAAATTCAGACTTGTAGAAGAGATGTTTTGAAAGTTGTTGTATGCTATATATTTTTTGAAGGTTGCGTGCTGTATTTTTTTGAAGGTTTAGTAAATTTTTAAGATGAGTTATTGTTAAATTAATGCAACAAGTTGCAAAGCAGAAGAGATCTTGCTGTTTTAATCTGAATTTGTGCTTATTGCATGGCCTAAGCACAAGTTAACATTTGTAAAGATGTAGATTCTTGAAGTATCTCACTCTTTCAGACTGAGTATTATTAGGGAAGAATGAACAAACTTGCAAAGACATAAATCCATAAGCTCATGGGATTTAGCCCTTAACTTTTGCTTTGTTTAAGCAGAATAGTTATGGTAGCAAAAAAGTAATAACTTATGAGCTATATTGTTTTATGGTTAAAATGTAAAGGAAAGCTAAATAAACTGAATAATGGGTTTGAGGGATTTGGAAAGATAGATAAAGGTTTGATTAGAAATACAGAAGTCAGATAAGAAGGTTTGGGGACAAATGGAGGTTTATCCAAGCCCCTTCTGTCTCTAGATAGAGGTCTAGATACCTTTGTTATCAATTTTAAAGGGTTTAAGTATTTTGAGAAGAGTGTGAGGAAGTATTTAGGAAAGCAGAAAGATTTGTAACTTGATTTTACCATTGATAGTTCAATCAAATTTTAGATGGCCTCATCTGAAGGATACTAGTCCATATTAATATGCTATGTAAGAATTTTAGGGACTGCAAAAGTTACTATCATTTTAAGCTTGAATACAGGAGTAGTTGTCATAAAGGCCAATAATGGAATGGCATGGACTGCAGGCTGAGAACTACCAATGGTGGATGTTTGTGCCTGGGAAAAGTTGTGAAGATGACCTTGGACACTGCCTAGGTGAGATCCTCTCTGACTCTATTTCCCAACTGTGCCTTTTCTTTTGGAAAAGGATTTTTTTATTCTATGAAATCTGATCATTGAAAGCTGTTATATTTGGGTTACAAACAGATAGTAATAATACTGCTGATATTTCATTTAAAATTTTGGCTCTTATGGAAATAAATGATGATTTAAAGTTATAATTTCCACATTATTAAAGATGAAATGAATGATTATTCATTATTCACACATCTATTTATGCCTAAGCCCTGCTTTCAGCCCCTAGTGGCCATCTGAATGACCACCAGAGACGACTCATGCCTGGAATCAAAGAGGGCTAAGGAAGTTTTTCCTTCTGGCAAGGTTTGTGACATTGCCCCTCTTTTTCTTTTATAGCAAATTCATTGAGAAATAATACACAGGGCCAAATAAATGAATAAATAAATATAGAGCTAACATCCTTCAAAGGAGGAAATGATTAGCAATAAGGCAAAAAAAGCCTAATTGAATAGGATAGTAAAGTTTGAGGACAGCAACAGGATGCGACTTAAATAATTCCTCTAAGAACTATATATAGATGTATAAGATTGGCTTCCAAAAATTTTTCTATTATGGAAATTCAAACTTTAATCATGTTTGGTAATAAGATCCCAATTTGGATTTTTGCACAAGGAATGTATAAGATAGTAGAAAAAGTAAAATTATTTCTTCTTCATTAAAGTATCTGTCTGATGTTTTTAAAAGGCAGATGAACTCATTTTGGATAGATCTTCACATTTTAAGGATTCCTATACCAGATACAAGATTTAGGTAAGGATAGGAATAACATATAATAAATAAACTGAAAATTCTCTGAACTTTCAGAAATGTGCAACCAATTTTAAGTGATTGTACTAATTTCTATTAAGTCAGAATTATCTGGTAACCTCTAGATTTGAGCTGGAGAAGCAGAACTCCTTTTTTAATTGTATAACTACACGGGGCATCTGGGATTCAAAAGTGTTATTTTAATGAAATAAGTCACTGGGATACAAAGAATTGGATGTTAATGGACATTGGTAATAATGATTCTGTTCATTTGTATGGTTTGTGTGTAAGTTTTCTTGGTTATCTTGGTCACATGTAATCACCTTTCAAACCTTTCTAAAAGATAGTATATTCTGAGTCATCTAAGAAATTTAATCTGTACCAGACTTAATGTAATCATGTAATTTTTGTGAGAAAACCTTATTGATTATTTGATTATATCAAACCTTGCTTGAACCTAGCCCTGTGTGGCTAAGGAAACTGAACTATTTGTTTATATTGTTTGGACCTAGTCTTGCATTGCTGGGAAACTGGACCTTTGGTGTTAAATCATATGTTTCTAAAAACCCTGAGAGGTCTGGTTGGCCAGGCCAGCTTGTGAATATGAACTCTAGTCATCTGAAGATTACCCCTCCTCTGAGCCAAGGGGTCTGAAGAAGACAACATCAGATGCTGACAGCTTTCCCAAGAAGTCTGAACCTGGTCTTTACCAGGGCGCCTTCTTTCCTGGAGACCCCATCTTGGGAAGATGAGCAATCTCATGAGAAGTTTTCAGAGGATGAGAAAAGAGGGGGCACTGTCTGGGAGGAGTGAAAACTTCTCAGGCAGTTTTGGATTGTTAACTTCCCCCTTCCTCCTCCATTTCTGCTATCAATCAGCAGCAAGCCCCTTCGGGAATCTTTTGACCCCCACCTTCAGTCCTTTGTCTGCTTTCCAGCCTCTGCAAGCTCCTCCTCCCAGCCAGTAGGAGTCAGGGACAGCCGAGCCAGCTCACCCAACCAATGGGAGTGAAGGACTATGGACGAAATAAGTCCCTGCTGTGTTAGGGTTTAAAAACTGTGTATGCCACACCTTGAGGGTCTCTTTCTCATGCTCAGTCATGGGGAAAACCACCTTCTTCTCCCCCGGAAGAGAATAAACTCCTCTTCTTATCCTAAGAGATCTCTGTGTTTGTTTTTTAATTAAATTATGGGTGAGGTTTTTTTCCTCCCAAACAGAGCCAAGGAAGCAAGTGAATCATTAGTCTTGGTTTAAAAAGTTGAAGCACTAACTGAAATAGCCTGTTATAAAAAGTTAGGGAGTGGGAGGGGTTGAGAGGAGAATGTCTTTGGAATACATTAATGAGCACACATGCCATGCTCCCTCTGCCAGGCAGCATGGTGAAGTGGAGAGGACTGCATTTGGAGTCAGGTAACTCTTATTCAAAGCTCAGCTCTACCACTTTGGGCTTAGGTGACCTTGGGCAAATCCTTCAGATTAGAATAGATACCAGATACCAGGCTTTAAGGTCCCTTCCTATTTGTGATGATTTGATATCCAGTGGTACCTCTAGTTCAGGGATGGAGCTCAGGCTGCCTAGACAGGGTAACAGTGTTCCTAGTCTTCAGGTATCAGATTCTGCTATATTCTAAACATTAAACAATAAGTATTTCTTATGGGAGATGCCAGTGTTCTTGAAGAGGACCAATGAGATCAGAAGGGTGATATCCTGACTTGCAAATGAATTGAACTGAAGTGAAGCAGAACTGTGCCAAGCCTCCTTGCTCCGGAGTCATCTGGTGGCTAGACATAGGTCAGGATGATTCGTGATGACCTCAGATGCAGTGGGAGACCTTGACCTTTTTAAGCTAAGGTCTTTCCCACGTCTCGTTTTGTCTGAGGCAACACCCATTCCGTAGTTAAAGGATAAGGTAAGAATTGAAATAAAAGATAACCTACTTTGCCTTCAAAAAAAGAATCACTGGAGAGAGGGAAGACCCTCAGAGTTTCTGGTCAGAATAGAAACAATTGTTTCCCTTAAGAAACTTATAGTCTGGCTGAGGAGAGAAGACACACACACACACACACATCAGGCAGCTAGAAAATACTTGGAGGCACAAGTTTGGTGGTTATTCATCTCAGTCTCCCACACACTAATAACACAGAAACACCTAGTGCTGGGATTGCCTGACACACCAGCAGCACACCCCTGAATAAGGCCTTTCCGAGCTGCCCTTTTGGTACTTCTTAAATCCTTTGTTAACGTGGAGGAGTCTGAACCTGTTATTTCATTGGTGAAAGTAACTCCCATTGAGGAAACTTCCTCTACTATGGCAGATCAACACACCTGATGATCTTAGTTGCCCTGGGGCACAGAGAGTGAAATGGTTTTTTCCTGGGTCTCACAAACAGTTGGTCTCAGAATTAGGACTTGAACCCAGGACATACTGCCTCATTTTTAAGACAAACACCATTAAACCTTGTGTTCAAGGCCACATCTTTTTGGGGAGTCACAGGGGTTTTAAAATGAAGAGGAGCCCAAAGAGGGTTAGGGCTGCCTAAGACCCCAAAATACCAACATGCCGGGTCCTGCAGAAAGAATTCCACTCAAGTTTTCTCAGCCAAGGAAAAAGTAAAGTTTATTGAAAGTTCAAGTTCGCCACGTGGGGTGCTAGGCCATTTAAAGGTGCTCTTACAGAGCAAGTCTATTCTAAGCTATCTCATGGCGCTCTCACAGAGCATAGTCTATACCAAAGTATTCCATGGCGCTCTATATGGCGTTTTATATATATATATTTCCAGTCTGAATCTCCCTGCTCCTATACCTGACCTTGTAGAAACTCAGAGACAAACTAAGCCTGGCCTTTAATTTTCAGATTCAGAACCTTCCCTTTCCCTGTTATCTGCCTAATCACCAGCACAGGTTGGCCCTTCTTGGATGAGAGGCCAGAGTGCACTGGAAATGCTGTTTAGCTGGTTAACTCTTAAATGCTTTGGACTTCGCTGCTTGTGGATGAAAAATCTCTAAAGATGTGTTTTATTCAATTCTTTGACCTCAATAAATCAAGTTTTGTTAACAAAACCAAATTGTTCTTTGTTGAGTGAGGCTCTTTGAAGGCTGCCGTGAACGTCATTGTACTGGGCAGTAGATACAAAGGGTATAGGAGCTTGGACTTGGTATATATATTCATACCAGAGCATATCCCAGATATTTTTGTCTTTATTAAATCCTTGATATTGGTTGGTTTTGTAACAAACCTGTAGGGGCTAGGTAGTGTAAGTGGTTTTATCATCATTTGACAGGTGAAGTGACTGAAGTTGCTGGCTACAGAACTCTTAAATGTCAATCTAAAACTAGAGCTACGTCTGTATCCTCTGTCTCTCTGTCTGTCTGTCTCTCTCTGTCTCTCTTTCTCTCTGTCTCTGTCTGTCTGTCTCTCTCTGTCTCTTTTTCTCTCTGTCTCTGTCTCTCTCCCTCTCTCTGTCTCTTTTTCTCTCTGTCTCTGTCTCTCTCCCTCTCTCTGTCTCTTTTTCTCTCTGTCTCTGTCTCTCTCCCTCTCTCTGTCTCTTTTTCTCTCTGTCTCTGTCTCTCTCTGTCTCTCCCTGTCTCTCTCTCTCTCTGTCTTCATTTCTGTCTCTAAACTTAGAAATCTCTCCTCTGTCTGAAGAGGGAAGACAGAGGAAAATGGTTTCGCCGACATTTGTTGTTATTTGGGCCTCTGGATTGCTGGAGGTTTCATTGTAGTGATGTTACACTTTTCTTTGGGAAATGGCATACTAACTTAGTTTTTCTACAGATGTTTCTGAATATGCCTTTTCAAAGACCTGGAGGAATTGAAGGCGCTTGAACATAATAAATGTTCAGGATTCACTGTTGGGGGATGACAGTGACTTTTTGCATGGACCGTGGCCTTGAATAACACTTCTTAATAGAAAGTGAGTTCATCTCTTTGAGGCTCTAACCTATTTCCTTGGCTTTAGTAGTACATGCTCTAACCCACTAAGCTGCTAACCACCCCCCACCCCCATATGTTTTTCTAGTCCTGTAACTGATCTTCTGTCCCAAACTGTGTAGAGCAGACTCATACCGGGAGAAACCAATTCATTTTGCTTTGAAAGTCAGTGATGGGACATCTTTCCCACCTCTTGAACACATCCTATTCTAAAAAGTTGATTCCTACTTTTGGACAAGGGTTTTCTTTTCCTGTAAAAATAATAGTTTGCTATAAATATAACAACTTCCATGAAATAAAAAACATATGGAATAAAATCATACACAAATCTGGGATAGGATGGTCTGAGCTGAT
>JAQQSW010014233.1:0-12151 GCA_028646575.1 Pseudocheirus occidentalis | reverse complement strand
GTGATTTGCATACACACACACATATATACATACATATATATCAATTACTCAACAATTATTACAGGTTTCCACTGTGCTAAACACCAGGCATACAAGGAAAGGGGAAAAAAAAGTTTTTTCCCTTAAAGAGTTTATCTTCTAGTGAGGGAAAAAAACAGAAATAAAAGGTACATACATATAGGACGCATACAGAATAGATGGAAGGCAGCCTTAGAAGGAAAGGCTTTAGTATCTAGGGTTACCATGAAGGCCTCTTGGAGAAGACAGTGTTTGAGCCAAACCTAGGAGAAAGTCAGGAATCAGAAGATTTGAATGTGAGGAGGAAGAATATTCCAGGCATAGGAACAGCTATGGAATAGTTCAGAGAGGGGAGATGGGAGCATTCAAGGTAGGCTGGAATTCAAAGAAGAAAATTAATGAAGAGTTTAAGAGGCTTGAAAAGGTAAGAAGCAACTAGATTGTAAGAATTTAAGTGTCAAACAAAGGGTTTTATCCTCAAGTTAATAGGAAAATAATAGAATTTATTCAGCTGGGATTGGCCCAGGGGGGGTGATTTCCTTTAGAAAATTACTTTAGCAGTTGTGTGACGATGGGAGAGAGACTTTAGGTAGGGAGACTTAAAGGCTATTGAAATAGTCCTGGAGAGAGGTGATAAGACTCTGAACTACAGTGTTGGCTGGGTTTGTACCCAGGTCCTCTGATTTCAGAGCTCTTTTCCTATGTTGCTCATGACAGCCCAAGGCATCTGGAGAGATCTGGCATTGGAGTATGTGTTTATGTGTTTGTGTTCCCGTGTGTCATAGGTATCCACTCCTGGGCCATCACTAGAGTTGCTGCCACCTTCCCTTCTCCACAACTCAGCTACTATGTTTTCTTTACTGTGATAATGCTTCAGGCAAGTTCATGCAAGAGGATCTTTGAGATGGGGGATAAGCCTTCTATAAATGGTGCAGATACTGTGTTTGCTTTTGTAATTTGCAACACAGATGGTCTTACTGTGGAAGACAATTGCATCTTAATAAATTACAGTATCACTAACAGCAACTAAGAAACCAAGGAAGAATACCAGGGGAGGACAACATGTGCCCTTGCAAAGTTTATTAATATATATTAATAATGACTGCCATTCACACGATTCTTCTTCCACCACTCAGGTGAAGATCAAATTTGCTAATGGGATGTGACAACCTTTAATAAGACACGTGAAAGCTTTCATATTTTAGTGCAGAAGAAATCTGGTATTATAGTTATAAATACAACATTTTTGCATCTCATTAGCGGGAAATAAAGCTTGCTAATGGGTAATTGCCTTGTTATATCAGTGCCACTAAGAATATCTTTATTAGTCTTCATTTTGTAGAGGTGACTTCTAAATACCAGGAAGATATTCTTAAATTCCTTTGTGATAATGAATGACATGTCAGACAAAGTAGACGAACCACTTTTCTTTGGAGGGACAGAATGACTGATCTGTAGCAATAATATTATATATCGGAGGTTTATCTTTTGTCTCTTCTTCCTCCTCTGCCTCTGGTATTTCCTCCTTTTAACTGCTTGGGTGACTTTTCACTGTAGGCCAGAGAATCCTACAATCTTCAGAGATGGAAGGGACTCAAGAGGTCCTCCTTTTTTTAAGAGCTCATTTGATCCATCCTCTCATTTTATTCAAATGCTGAGTGAGATAATGTATACAAAGGATTTTGCAAATTTCAAAGAGCTCTGTTACTACCATCATTCTTGTTCTCATATCCAGTAGAAATGGTCGTGGGATAAGGTACTGTCCTCCTATTGCTTTTACATTTAATGTTCTGCTCCATAGATAGAATGGACAAAATGGAGATGGACAGAATGTGAGCTTTTTGTTGTTGAATAAAAATATTAGAATGCAAGTTTGTCTTCTGTAGATTCATGGAAAACTCTTTGGGAGAACTCTAGCAGCCAACACGACAGCAGGGTGGATATAGACTTTGTCATTTTCCCACATGGTTTTGATTTCTTCTGCTTGATCTCTATAATTTGAGAGCCTTTTGTTTGCCATAATTTGAAAGTTATGAATATTTGGTATTGCGATATTTACATGTGCTTAAATTTTGAAGGGTCCACATTATGTTTGGCAGAGGGGGAGGTAGTGGTGGTAATAGAGATAATGGTGATACTGTAATATGAAGAAAGAGATTCAGAGAAGTCTGATGATTTACAAAATTAGAGCTATTACTCAGGAACAGTGGCACCTAGACCAGAGTTCTTTCTATTACACAATGAAGACAAATCACCTATTTCACAATTTTGCTCAGGTGTAGTAGTATTCTTATAAACTAGAAACTTACAGAATGAGATAGATTGGTGAGGAGGGAGGTTATATAAGAGTAGAAAATTTCTCTCTTTAAATATACAGGCATACATCTTCTAATATCTTCCATTGACTCCACAAAACCATACTTTCTTGATTTGTAGAAACAATAAAAAAGCAATTAATTGCAAAGGAAGGTATATGTAGGGATGGAATTGAAGGAGGTGTGGTGGTGGGGTAGGGTGAGATTAGCAACAATCAGCTCTCTCTGTGTGGGACACATAACAAAGTCAGCTTGGGGTTTGATATGCTTCAGCAGTATTTGGTTATGAGGTATCAGTAAAGTTATTTCAAAAGAACTTGGTCAAGGCAATATTACCTAGAGTAAGCTTATATTAATTTCTGGGACTTGGGGTAGGTGAGATAGGTAGACAGTGCATTGGAAGGAAGAGAAGAAAGAAAAGGAGAAAAAGGAATATGCATTTATATAGCACTTAGCCAGTGCCAAATATTTTTATAAATATTATCTTCAACATCCCTGGGAGGTAGGTGCTATTATTAGCCCCATTTTACATTTGAGGAAACTGAGGTAAACAGGTTAAGTGACTTGCTCAGAGGCACACTGACAATATAGTATCAGATGTTTAACTATAATCCTGGTATTCCTGGCTACAAGGCAGACTCTATCTATTATGGCATGCTTCTTCTTATAATGAAGCAACAGTTTTCAATATGAAATTTAAAAAATGTTCATGTTTTCAACACCAGAAACTTCTACTCCCCAGGACACATAGGCTTTTATTTTGTAATAAGTTAATTTGCTTGATGTGTCTCAGTTGGGCAGTAGTAGACCAGAACGCAATTTCCAAATACAGTATGAAGAATTTTTAGAGCTTGCCTAGGGTGAGCGAATGTTTGGTTCCAGTTCTGGTACCACCTGTAACTTGTAGGTCAGTTGGTTAGCCAGATCCACTCATATAGAACTTGGCAGAGCGACAGAGTGTGAGTCTCATGCTACATCATTACGTAGCAGATTTGACTGATTGGTTTGCTTAAAACTTATGATTTGGAACAGTTCTCAGAGTGATTTTTTCCCCTGAAAGCAGAGACACAGATTGAGACAACCATCTAAGTCAAATCTGTCTAAAGAGGGGATGAATATTGATCATTAAATTGAAAATATATCAACGAGATTTTCTTTCTTTCTGTTTTTTTTTTTGAGGAAGGAACAGGAAGTTTTATTCTCTTCCCCAGCAGGAAGAGGGTAGTCCTCTCCATGGTGGGGATCAAAGAGAGGAGGCTGTTACAAAAGATAGAACAAGAATTCACACCCTAATGCGATTCTCCCCTTCCCCTGGCTGTCCCTTCTCCCATTAGCTAGGAGGCGGGCTCTCAGTCTTGGTGTGAAATCTAACCCAATGGCAGATAACAAAGAAGCCTGCCACTATCTCCTATTGGAAGGGAGGTGAGAGGAAGCCAAGGTATCATCCATGGCCTTATTTGGTAAAGGCCAAAGCAAGGGACCGGGAAAAGGTCACAAGCAAGGGTGAAGGTCAAAAACTCCTGAAAAAGTGCTTAAAACTTTTAAGGGTGTGGCATACAAGGGTGGAGGTCTAAAAGTTCAGAAAGGTGCCTAATGCTGATGACAGCAAGGGAAGGGTTCTAGATGATGTAAACCTAGGACTCAGGTCTGTCCAGTCTTACAAAAGTCTGTCTCTGGGTTCCAGATAGTTTCTCTCCCTTCTCATTATGAGGAGTCTTCACAGAGGGTACAGAGAGTGCACCCCACGCAGGCCCCCCTTCCTTTCATACTGTCTGAAGACTTCTCACACCACTGTTGATATAACTCATCCACCAGTTTGTCACTTTCTTCTATACTTTCATATCACACACTTTCCTCCAAAATTCTTATTTTACTCTGGGATCCGTTCCTCTCTTCCAGATTTACTGCAGCCTGTTCCTGGAGAAGCCTTAATTATCAATGAGATTTTCAAAAAGGCGTTCTGATGGTACCACTAAATGCACACCTAGAATAAAATATTAGATGGTAATTTTATCCATAATAACTTTAGTTTACTTTTTTATAATCATTGTGACCTGTGGGACCCAGTGCCTTTATTCTTCAAGACTATGGGAGTTTGTATACACAAGTATATATGCTATTTCATGCACACATTTAAAAATATTTAGTGTCATATATTTGAACATCACACTCATTTCTGGATATATCTTTTCCTCTACTTGATGAACCATACATTGTAACAGAGATAAAAAAAGGAGAAACAAAGTTCTTCAGGAAAAACTAAACATTTTCTCTGCCTAATAGCATCAGTCAAGCAGAATTTATTATGCACTGACTATTTGAGAAGCATAGAGCTAAGCATTAGGGATACAAAAAAAAGGCAAAAATACGAAACTAGTTCCTGCTCTCAAGGAGCTTACATATTTATGGGAGAGATAATATGCAGAAAAAAACTGACAGATGCTGTGTAGAGACTGTAACTAGAGACTAAAAAGGCCTCCTGTAGAATGTGCCATTTGATTTTAATCCTTAAAGAAGCCAGAGATTGTCAAGAGGTGGGGTGACATGGAAAACATTTCAAGTTTAGAAGACAATCAATGCTAAGGGGTAGAATTTTGAATTCTAGCCTCCAAATTGTGGCTACGCCTTTGCTTATTCTTTCTGAGTTCTTCTTGTGTTTCTCATGAGAATCAAGCTTTTGAAGTGTTGCATTTGAACTCTCTCCTGTTATTCTATTTCTATTTTATTTTATTTGATGAAATTTATGTTTATTTTTAGTTTACAACATTCATTTCCACAAGATTTTGAGTTATAAATTTTCTTCCCATCTTTCCCCTACCACTGCCCCAAAATAGTGATCCCACTAAATAGCCCCACCCCCAATCTGCTCTCTCCTATATCCTCTCCCTTCTTCCCTCTGACTTTCTGGTAGGGTAAGATGGATCTCCATACTCCAGTGTCTGTATCTCTTATTTCCCAGTTGCATGTAATAATGATAATAATAATAATGATGATGATGATGACGACGACGATGATAATAATAATAATAATTTTTTTAAAGCATTTGATTTTAAAACTTTGAATCCAGATTCTTTCCCTTCTTCCCTCATCATCCACCCTTACTGGGAAGATAAGAAATTCAATATAGGTTGTACATGTGTAATTATGCAAAACATTTCCCTAGTGGATATATTATGAAAGACTGACTGTATTTCCCTCCATCTATTTTCTATTTTCTATTTCTATATTTCTATTTTCTACTTTGACCCTGTCTCTTTCCAAAAATGTGTGATTCTAACTACCCTCCCCCCTCATCTGTCCTCCCTTCAGTCATCCTCCCTCTTATCCCCTTCCCCCTTGCTTTCCTGTAGGGTAAGATACCCAATTTAGAGTGCATGTCATTCCCTCCCTAAGCCAAATTCAATGAGAGTAAAGTTGAACCTTTCTCTTTTGCTTTCCTATTCTTGCCCTCCATTGTAAATTTTCCCTTGCCTCTTTTATATGAGATAATTTACCCTATTCTGCCACTTCCTATCTCCTCTCATATTCTTCTCTCCCCTGTTAATTTTATTTTTATTGATCCTGTGCCCTATGTATATCTGTGTGCATATATACATACTCACATATGTATTCATACACACATATACCATCCTATATAGACATATATATGTATATATATATGTATATGTATACATATTATGCATTTATATTCCTTTCAACTATCCTCATCCTGAGAAAAGTTTCACAAGTTGCAATGATCATTTTTACATGTAGGAATGTAAATAGTTCAACTTTAATAAGTTCCTTATTAAATATTCTATTTACCTTCTTGTGCTTCTCTTGCTTCTTGTAACTGAATACCAAATTTTTTATCCAGCTCTGTTTTTTTTATCAAGAATGCTTGAAAGTCTTCTATTTCATTGAATAACCATATTTTCCCCTGAAACATTATATTCAGTTTTGCTAGGTAGGTGATTCTTGGTTTTAATCCTAGCTCCTTTGACCTCCTGAATATCATATTCCAAGCCCTTTGATCCCTTTATGTAGAAGCTGCTAAATCTTGTGTTATCTTAATTGTGTTTCCACAATATTCAAATTGTTTCTTCTTGGCAGCTTGTAATATTTTCTCCTTGATCTGGGAACTCTGGAACCTGGCTATAATATTCCTAGGAATTTTCTTTTTGGGATCTTTTTCAAGAGGTGATTGTTGAATTCTTTCAATTTCTATTTTGCCCTCTGGTTCTAGAGTATCAGGGCAATTTTGCTTAATAATTTCTTGAAAGATAATGTCTAAGTTCTTTTTTTGATAATGGCTTTCAGGTAGTCCAATAATTTTTAAATGATCTCTCCTGGATCTATTTTCCAGGTCAGTGGTTTTTTCAATGAGATATTTCACATTGCCTTTTATTTTTTCATTTGTTTGGATCTGTTTTATAGTATCTTGATTTCTCATAAAGTCATTAGCTTCCAATTGCTCCTATCTAATTCTGAAGGAATTATACTCTTCAGTGATCTTTTGAGATTCTTTTTCCATCTGACAAATTTGGCTTTTTAAGGCATTCTTGTCCTTGTTGTTTTTTTGGGCCTCTTTTGCAATTTGAGTTACTCTATATTTTAAGGTGTTGTTTTCTTCAGTCAGGTTGTTGACTCTCTTTTCATCATTTTCTTGCATCATTCTCATTTCTGTTCCCAATTTTTTCCTCCACTTGTCTTAATTGATTTTCAAAATCCTTTTTGAGCCCCTCTATGGCCTGTAATCAGTTCATATTTTTCAAAGGAAGTTTTTGGGGCAGGAATTCTGACTTTCTTGTCTTCCATTCCATGCTTTGGTCCTTTTTGTCCCCCCCAAAAGGAATCTAAGATTTGATTGCTATGCTTGCTTTGCTTCTTTTGCTTGCTCATGCATTCACTCAATTACTTGACTTTTGAGCTCTTTGCTGCAGCAGAACTCTGCTTGTGGAGAGGAGAGCTTTGTCCCAAATCACTGGGGTTTTTGCAGCTGCTGGAGCTATTAGTTGGGTGCCATCTTTGCAGCCCCCACAAGTTCTGGCTCACTGGTTACACACCCCAGGACCACCATCCAAGACAATGATCCAGATCCAAGCAGGTTAAATCAAGAGTGATTACCCTCTGAATGGTCACTTGGTCCTCCTGTGATCTGCAGGCCAGGAGCTTTGAAGCAGCTACATGGAGGTGGCTGCACAGCTGCTGTGCCTCTGCTGCTTCTCACCCCAGGGGACAGGGGCCTGATCATGTTCTTTCATCCCTCCCAGTTCCAAAAGAGTTCCCTACTGACCTTTTACTTTGTCTTTGGCATTTATGGATTGATAAGTCTGGAAACTGCCACAGCTGCTGGTGATCCACTGTCTCCAAGTCTGCTCTAGCTGCTTCTGGGGCCCGACTCTGAGCATCCTGCAATGGACCCTTCCTGTCCACCTGCTGGGCTGCATTCGGTGGGAGATTTGTTCCTCTCTGTTACTTTGTGGGTTCTGTAGCTCTAAAATCTGTTTAGAGTTGTATTTTATAGGTATTTTAGGTGGTTACAGGGGGATCTTGCAGAGTTTTCCTGCTTCTATGCTGCCATCTTGGCTCTGCCACAGTGGTAGCCTATTTCTATTTTGCTGCATTTATAGATCTTATTTTCTACATCCTTTCCTCCTCTCTGCTCCCCAGCCCCCACAGCCCCAATTTTGGCCCACTCTTAGAAAATATCAGGCCATGAAAGAATATTGAATGGAAGCAAAATTATATGGTAGGAATTTCTGAGTTCCAATTTATGAGGTTTGATCCTATCTCCTGCTCCTACTATGCTCTCTCATCACTCTTGAAAAATTAAAAAAAATTTTCCCCCAGTTACAAGAAAAGATGATTTTTAACATTCATTTTAAAACAGTATTTTATTTTTTCCAATTGCATGTAAAGACAGTTTTTAACATTTGTTTAAAAAAATTTTCCAGTTTCAAATTTTCTTTTTCCATCCCTGACCTCCCTCCCTGAGACAGTAAGCTATTTGATACAGATTATTCAAGCATAATAAGGCAAAGCACACTACTGTATTAGTCATTTTGTGAAAGAAGAAACAGATTCAAAGGGAAAAAAAACATGAACAAAATCCAGAAAGTGAGAAATAGTATGCTTCAATCTGCATTCAGATTCCATCAGTTCTTTATCTGGAGGTCCTTTGTCTTTTCTCTTTCTCTCATTTTTCATCATGAGTCTTTTAGTAATTGTCTTTGATTATTGTATTGATGAGAATAACCAAGTCATTTACAGTTGATCCTTGTACAGTATTGCTGTCACTGTGTACAATGTTCTCTTGGTTCAGCTTATTTCACTTTGCATCCACTTATGTCTTCCTGGGATTTTCTGAAATCAACTGCTCATTCTTTCGTATAGCAGAGTAATATTCCATTACAATCATATGCCATAACTCGTTCATCCATTCCTCTAATTGATGAGTATCCCCTCAGTTTCCAATTCTTTGCTACCACAAAAGGAGTTGCCATAAATGCTTATGAACAAAGAGGTCCTTCTATCCCCCTCCCATTCTTTAAAAAAAATCTTTTTGGGATGTAGACCTGGGACTGGTATTGTTATATCAAAAGATATACACAGTTTTATAGCCCTTTGGGCATAGCTCCCAATTGATGAGTTTACAACTCCACCAACAGTGCATCAGTGTACCAGTTTTCCCACATCTCCTTTCACCATTGATTATTTTCCTTTTCTGTCATATTAGGCAATCTGATAGGCATGAGGTCTTACCACTCTTAAGGCCAAATTATTCTGTATTAGGTTGTCTTCTATTAGGTCCTAACTATCCTTGTGCATTCATAATAGTCTCTGCCTTTGTTACTACCTGGAATGGGAAGAAGTTCTGGGATATAAAACCCTTTCTTGGAGAAGCTCATCTCCTGATGCACAAATTTCTCCTAAATGAAACAGTGTAAATTTCCTGTCTCATCATAGACACATACTTTCTCCTCCAATGGAAATTCTCTTTAATGATCTTCATTTCCCCTTCTAGGTTGAGATCCATATTTCTACTTCTATCATTAAAATCCTTTTCATTTCTTATTTTTCCACAGGTCATACTTTTGTTGGTCAAGTAAGGAAATTACTGATTCCTTCTCTCACCTTCTCTTACCTATAGATAAGAAATATGCCTAGCTACCCTTTATTTCTTCTGCCTCTCCTCACTGTAGCACTTCTTACTGTGTTGTAACTCCTACAGAAGATACTGATTCACCTGTAAGAGAACATAATATTTAGGTATAAATTCAATTCTTCTAACTTTCCTTTTCTTGGTGTAATGGGAATCTGAAGCTCTTTCCTGCCATTAGCCCCTTTGCTTAAGTGGCTCTGAGAATGTTCACGTGGAGCCCCTGGCGAGAAGCTTGCTTTTTTTTGGAGGAATGGCTACATCTTGTTACTTTGTAATTGGACAGTGGGTCAAGAGGGCTGACCCAGGAGAAGCCTATATATACGCCCTAACATGAGGCTTTGCTTTGGGGCTCACTTTGAGAAGAGTTGTGTGATTTGACCAGATGAGACTCTGGGAAGCCTTTGAGCCCCCCAGCTTTGAAAGACCCAGATGTTGATGCTTCCCTCTCTGGTAACTTGAATAGGTAATGGATGTGATGATCAGATGGTTGGAAGTCCATCTGCTGATGTGTTTCTTGGTTTGCTTGTAACTTGTGTTTGTAACTTGTGCCTGTAACTTGGGTTTGTATTCTCTGGAGTTCGGGGTGCTGACTTTTCCCCCTGAACTAGGTAAATTATATGCTTGTTTGATTAAAGAAAGATTGTTAACCCATTTTGAGTTGCTTTCCTTTAGAAAAGCAGATCTAAGAACCTGTGCTAGCAGCCACCCTGGGTATGTGTGCTTGCTGATACACTTGGTTAAGTTCTTCTAAAATCATTAACACCTTAGGTCCTTTTTGTCCTTCTTCGTTCTTTCTTCTTACTGCCCATCAGCTCAGTTTATTTCCTTTTAAAAACAATTTCCTAAAGCATGAGAGAATTGGTTTCATTAATTAGTATTTTCAAGACAATTATGCTTTTTAACTTTCTATTGTTTTTCTTATTTGGAATACTTATAAGTTGAGTATTCTGTTCACATCTTTTTTTTTCCATTCAAAATAATGTCTCAGATACTTCTCTTTTGTTGAAGGTCTAACTTATTTCATTGATTGCTCGACTAATATTTGCAGGATGTATTATTTTTTGTTGCAGTTTGAGACTAATCCTCTCAATTTCTCATGACTGTAAAATAATTCTGTTTTTGAATTGATGTTCCTTCAAAGCCAAAGGTCATTCTCCTGGCTCCTTATAAAATTTGTTATTTTTAAAATTGAAATTATGAAATTTAACTACTATATGCTTTGTTTTTTTGGTGATGTGATGATCCATGCATCCAAATGAACAGTGATTTGTTGTCTTAAAATGTTTTAGGCAGTTTATATATAGTATTTCTTGCCATATACCATAAAGGACTTGTAGATTTAGAGCTGGAAGAGAACTTACAGGCTATCTGATCTGATTCCTTAATTTTACATATTAGCAAACTGAGGCCCAGAGAGGGTCAGTGCCTTGCTAATATCAGAATGGTTGTAAAAGACTTGTAAAAGATTTGAACTCAGTTTCTTTTCCGAATCCAAAGTCAGTGTTTTTTTTCCCCCCACTTTATCACACTCACTCAAGGTTATTGAGATATTTTAATATATAATATTGTGGTAGACCTATCATCTCTAAACATCCTGTCATTGAGGGCAATCACTTTGACATGGATATATCATATGTTCTTTTAAAAGTTATTGCCTTTTGTTTCTTTCCTGAAAAATTTTCTTCCACTTCTGTATTTTTGTGTTCCAATTCTGTTATTTTTCCTTCAGATCCTCTACTTCTTTAAAACAATTCTATAAGATAAAATTTCTGTTCTAATTTAAATCTTAAGAAAACATTTATTTTCTCTTTTTAAATTATTCTGGATTTTTTGGTTGTTGTTCTATGAATCCATAGGATCTTTATATCATCAGAATTTTGGTTTATTTTCCATCATAGCAAGGTCAAGGTCTCCCACTGCATCAGGGGCCATCTCCAGTTGTCCTGATATATATATATCTTGCCTAGGTGGCTCTGGAAGAGAAAGGAAGGCTGGTGACTTTGCATAGTCCTGCCTCACTTAAATCCAATTCACTTGCAAGCCATGGCATCTCCTTTCTGATGTCACAGTCCTCTGAGAATGGAGGACAAATGATGACAACAAAATTTGATTCTCACAGCAATCTCGTGAAGTAATTACTATTAATTTCTTTCTGCAGGTGAGTAAACTGGGGCATACAGAGAGAAAGTAATTTACTGGGAGTCACACATTTAAGTATCTGAGGTGAGATTTGAAGTTAAATCTTTCACAATTGAGGTCCTGCATACTAAACCATATAGAAGTTTAGGCATGAAAGTGAACACGACCTAGGGCAGATTTGGAAGAAAGTAAATTATATGGTTTTGGGGTAGGGGGTGGGGTTGGTAGGAAGCAGTGGGAAGAGTGGGGAAAGAAGGGAGAGAAAGTCGATAGGAGCCAGATTTGACCTATTCAGTGCTCCTTTCCATAGAATTATAGCATTCTGTCCTTTCCCCTCATTTTGGAGATCATGTAGAAATGTAGTAGAAAGAATATGGGACTCAGAATTGGGGGTTTGGGAGCTCCATTTATTGTGTGTGTGTGTGTGTTGGGGGGGTTGTAATGCCAAGGAAAGGCGACTTTCAAGGTTTGGATTACCAGCATAGCAAACCCCATTTATTCAGCAAACATTCACAGAACAGAGAAAGTCAAAATA
>JAQQSW010014232.1:0-12151 GCA_028646575.1 Pseudocheirus occidentalis | reverse complement strand
ACACATATGTCCATATAGGAGGTTATATATGCATATGAATACATATCTGAGCATGTGTATATATGGGTTTATAGAGGGCACAGGATCAATTGAATATGAAGGGATGATAATTTAAAAGGCATAAATCTAAGGTGGGAGAGGACTAGAATGAGAGGAGACAGGGAGATATAAAATGGGGCTAATCATCCCATGTGGAAGAGGCAAGGGATAACTGTTACAACTTTACTTTCATTTACTCTCATTGCATCTGGCTTAGGGAAGAAATGGCATAAACTCTAAACTGGGCATCATGCCACCCTAGAGAGTAGGGGGCATGGGGATGAAAGGCGAGATGACGGAGGGGAAGGCAGGGTCTGGGGGACGGATGCTGGATGTTTACACTTCAAGAAAGAGACAGGGACAGGGTAGAGAACAGAAAAAGGGGGGAGGGATAGGAAGGAGGGACATATCACTGTCACAATATGTCCACTATGAAGATGTCCTGTATAATCACACCTACACAGCCTGTATTGAATTGATTTTCCTTCCAGGGGGGTGGGTGACAAGTGAGGAACCAAAAGAATCTAGAATTTAAAGCCCTGAAATACCTGCAACTAGGAATCAAGATATACAGAGTCTGGGATAGGGAGACCCTCCCTACCCTACCAGAAAATTAGAGAGCAGACCGGGGGAGAGGCTCTACAGTGGGATGGCTGTTTTGGGGTTTGGGTAGGGGAAAGATGGAGTGAAAATTTGTAATTCAAAAATCTCATGAAAATGAATGATGTAAACAAGAAAACAAAATGTATTACATTAAAAATTTAAAAATAAGAAAATCAGTTGGAGGAGCCCTTTAACTTCTTAATATTAGGAAATTTGCAATACCATATTTTCTGAGTCTCATATAGCACAGATAGAGGAGTAGAAATGACCTGATTCAAGGTTGTAACACTCAAATTTTATGAATCTTTCCGTATACAGCATTTCAGTATTACATCTGTAAATATTCTTGGAGTAATTCTATTGTGATTTTATTGAATAAATTACTCCCATAAGAATATAGTGTCTCTTGTTAGAGATAATTAACTCTTGCTTTGACCTGCTTGAATCTGGGTGTAAGTCTTGAATGGTGGTCCTAGGGTGAGGTGCACTACCATGGCAGAATGTGTGGCATCTGTGGAGAGGGCACCTTCATCATAGTTCTCACAACAGCTATGCAAAACCCCAGAAATTTGGGACATAGAACTCTCCATTCTGGAAGAAGCATTCTACCACAACAAAGATCTCAAAAATCAAGTAATTGCCTGGAAAAATGAGCAAATAGAAGGAGTGAAATCAGACTATAGAATCTTTTTTGAGGGACAAAAAAGATCAAAACATAGACCCAGAAGAAGACAACAAAGTCAAAACTCTTGCATCAAAAGCCTCCAAGAAAAATTTGAATTGGACTCAGGTCATGGAGGAGCTCAAGAAGGACATTGAAAATCATGTAACAGAAGTGGAGGAAAAATTTGGAAGAAAAATGAGAATGATTCAAGAAAATCATGAAAAATGAGTCAACAGCCTGGCTGAAGAAAATTACACCTTAGAAATCAAAATGAACAAAACAGGGCAGGGAAACACTGGCTCTGGGGTCTGAGGACTTGAGTTCATATACTACTTTTGACCTTATACCACATTCATTCATATACCACTTTCCTGACCTTAAACAAGTCATTTAAATTCTCTGGGTCTCATTTTTTATCTTCAAAATAAGATTGAACTGGATTACTTCTAAGGTCTCTTTTAGCTCTAAGTATGTGATCAGTTACCAAATTGATGGGGGAAAGGGGTTGGTCCAAATGGATTAACAAAACTTTCTTTGAAGCTTAAAAAAAATAATTAGTAGAAATATTACACAAACTGTTCTCAAATGTGGATAAGTGAAGCACTCTAAAAAAACTCATTTGATAATACAACTATATTACTAATACCTAAACCAGAGAAGAATAAAGCAAAACACATAACCCAAAACTGTAGGGTGTAACCCCAATCATGCCACCTCTCCTGAGGACTACTGCTGTGAATAATTTTAAGCGTCTATTGCATAGTATAATGAACTCTGTGCTTATTCAGAACTAAACATTTTTCAATAAAGTAAAGCACAACATTCACAACAACATAACCTAACAACTTTTTACTAAGGTGGCCACATAGTCTTAAACAAAATATATCATTCAGTATATGTTATAATATTCCCCAGAATCCCCACACTGCATATATTATTGCATCCACAAAGACAGGGGTTCCAAGGCTAAGGTTTTCCTAACATGTCCTTAAGAGGGAGCAGAAATTACAAACACCATCCACTTCTATGGCACAGTTAAGTTGCACTCTCTTCAGTCAATACAGGGTGTTCAAGTATAGTCCTCTTTCAACTTGACTTGAGATTGATTTCCAAGTCCTATGGGTCTTCCTCTATTGCCTGAGTACTCCCACTTCTTACCTGGATTCACATGTAGGCAACTCTCTGCTCCTGATCCTTGTCTCAATTCACAGAGGCTGCTCCACTCCAAGCTCTTCCTTCTCCTAATTGACTGCAGGTCAATTGTCTGCAGCTTCTATTTCTAGGAAGACAAAGTTTTAACAGGGTTACAACAAAATTTACACATATAACCAGCACTATCATCTCAAATCACTTTCTGTCTTAGAAATTAACGCAGATCAACAGACAGGGCTTTTGTCTGCGAAAATGCAGAACAACAGACAGAGCACTGACATCACAAAAATTCTTTCTGTTAGACCTTCGCACATGAAAATTCTCCTAATCCATTCCTACTTGCTTCTCTCCCTCTCAGCTCTGCTCTCACTCTCTTTCTATCTCTCTCTGTCTCTCTGTCACTGTCTGTCTCTCTCTCAGCTTCCCCCTTCTCTCCCTCCAAGCAATTCAATGTATACTTTTTCAATCAAAGACTTTTAATTCAATCAAAGACTTTTCATTCATTCATTATATTAACTCAGTCAAAAACACTTTACTGTTTAAAACTCAGTCTAGAAAAACAGCAAAAAGTCCTACTTTTCTTGCCACTACAAAGGGGTTCTAAACTGGAGTCCGTAGACTTACAAGGAATCCATAGATAGATTTCAGGTGTCTGGCAAGTTTGAATGAGAAATCAAAATTACATCATTTTCACTAAACTTAGTTTCATTTCTAATTCTGGATGTTATGTATTTTAAAATATTATTATGAGGAGAGATCCATAGGCATCATGTGACTACCAAAGGAATTCATGACACCCAAAAAGTTTTTTTAAAATCCACTTATTATTGATGGACATCATTAAATAACATCAAAGGAAATTTTTTAAATAAAACCCTGCCAAAAATACTGGAGCAATTTATTTAATAATTACTTCCAATGAACAAGCTGGATTTATAGCAGGTATGCAATGATAGTTCAAGATTAGGCAAACAATTAACATAATCATACTAAAAATTCAAATATCACAAACCACCTGGTTATGTCAAAATTTAAAGGAAAAGACTCTAACACAATATAGCATACATCTATTTACTCTCAACCAAATGCCATACACAGAGCCAGTGGCCATCTTAGAGGGAGAGAGATAGGAGGTGGCATGGGCTAAGAAAGTCAAAACACCCCTAACACCCACCCTTAAATACTGATGGAGACATCCTAGGACTCTAGGCCTAACAACCTTGGGAATATCAATTCCACACAAGCCATCATTTCCATTTCCATTGCAGCCCCCTATGACATCATGGAGAGAAGAAAAGATTGTTGACAGCAGACTTATATTCCTCAACACCATCAGGTATCAACTGCTAACCAACTGTCACCCAAAGGCAGATAAGTACAGGAGCCTTGAAAATGTTGGTGCCACCAGTACATCAGTCCTACTTCTATCCTGTAATTGGGAAGCATCTGTAAGGGCAGGCAGGGAATTCCAAGAGAAGAGAGAGGAAGAAGCATGTGCCAGACACGCCAAATCACCACTATCTTCCACCAAAGGCTGCTGGGGACAGCCCAGGTTCCTATACACAGCAACCTTCAGAGAAAAATTGATTTCAGTTCAGTTGCCTGAGTCATCATCCTGGGAAACAATAGGCATGATGGCCTTGTAAATGCTCCTGCAGAATCTATAACCATAGCTACAGAAACCTTTGAAAGGAAAGTTCTTGACATCAAAGTCCTTTTTATGGTCAAATAATTCAGCATGAGAAATTGATATATGTTGAGGACCACAGGTCAGTGAGACTCTGATCCTGATGGCTAAGTAAGCCCTTTCAGGTGAACGGCTTACTGTCAGGCCTGGATCAGTTCCCCATCCCCAAGGGAAGAGTTCTAGCATACAGGTGTGAGGATAGGATTCTCAAGACAAGCATGGTGTTTTTGCCCCCAGCCTGAGAATACAGTAGTGTGCATTGTCCACATGGGAAAGCCATTAGGAAGTGTCCAAAAAAAGGCTTGCATTTAGAACAATAAAGGAGACTCTATTTTCTGCCATCCTTTGAGTTACCATCTCTCTTTTTAACTCACAAGCCTCCAGGTAAGATAACTCTCTCAACCCTGCTGGGTGATAGCAGAGCTCCCAGAATTCTCTCAGCCCTGCTGCAGGATGGCAGAGTTCACTGCCTTTGCCCACAACAGATATAATTTTATCAGTGGAAATGGCATTAAAGAAGAAGCATTGAGGGGTAGAGCCAAGTTGGAGGCATAGAAGCACCAAAGTTCTGTAGTTCCCACACAGCCACACTAAATACACATAAAATATGACCCTAATCAAATTCTAGGTCTCTCAAACTCACAAAAATACAGAAAACATATCTCGGGCTGAAGGTAGCTCGGCAGGAGGGGCTTGAGCAAGACTGGAGCTTAGGCCAGCCCAGCCTGAAAATGAAACTGAGGGTAGGCGCCAGGGTGGTTGGGAGGAGCCGAGCCTGCAAAGCCACAGCGTGAGTCTACTTCAGAGAAGATCTACAGGACCTTGAGCAATCTTCACATCTATTAAGCCGGGATTAGAGAAGGTCAATGAAAGTGGGTGAAGTTTGAAGCTAAATTTTGGGGGAAGAAAAGCAGTTTGGTCAATCTGCTTCCAAGACAAAGAAGCAGTGGGGGAAGGGTAGAAACTGCTGTAATCAGCGGCTGCCCCCACTGGGCTGCTTCAGAGTCCCTGGCCTGTGGACCCCACAGGGGAGCTGAGTCCATTGATCAGGGCCAAGTGCTCTGGCATTGAAAGGCCTAGATCCAGATTGAGGTCTTGGGTGGTGGTCCTGGGGTGTGCTTTCAGCAAGCCAAGGCTGGTGGGGGCTGCAACACCCCCCTCATAGCTCTGGCAGCTGGGAAAACCCCAGAAATTTGGAACAGAGCTTTCCCCCCTGGAAGCAGAGTTCCACAAAGCTAAAAAAAAACCAACCAATTAATTGACTGAACAACATGAGGAAAAGGAAGCAAAGTAAGTATAACAATAAAACTCTAGAATCCTTTTTTTTGGACAAAAAGGATCAAAGCATGGAACAGGAGGAAGACAAGACAGTCAGAAGTCCATCACTAAATGCTTCAAAGACACTTGAAGAATGCCTAGAAGCTACAGTTCAACTGAAAAACGAGTTTGAAAAACAAATAAGAGAAGTGGAGGAAAAATTGGGAAGAGAAATTATAATGATGCAAAAAAATCATGAAAAGAGAGTCAACAACCTGACTGAAGAAAACAACACTTTAAAAAACAGATTAACTCAAATAGCAAAAGAAGCCCAGAAAGCCAATGAGGAGAAGACTGCCTTTAAAAGTTGAATTTCCCAGATGGAAAAAAATCTCAAAATCATTCTGAAGAGAATCATTCTTTCAAAATTAGAGAGGAGCAAGTGGAAGCAAATAACTTTACGAGAAACCAAGATACTATTAAGCAAATACAAAAAAATGAAAAAATAGAAAGCAATGTGAAATATCTCCATGAAAAAACCACTGACCAGGAAAAGAGATCCAGGAGAGACAATCTGACAATTATTGGTTTATCTGAAAGCCATGACCAGAAAAAGAACTTGGACAGCATCCTTCAAGAAATCCTCAAAGACAATTTCCCTGATGTTTTAGAATCAGAGGGAGAAATAGAACTTGAAATAATTCACCAATCACCTCTTCAAAAAGATCCCCAAAAGAAAACTTTTAGAAATGTTATTGCCAGGTTCCAGAATACCCAGCTAAAGGAGAAAATATTACAGGCTGCCAAGAGAAAATCATTTGAATACTGTGGAAGCACTATTAGGAAAACTCAGGATCAGGGAGCTTCTATACTGAGGGATTGCAGGGTCTGGAATAAAATATTGCAAAAATCAAGGGAGCTGGGATTAAAACCCGGAATCAACTACCCAGCAAAATTGAATATAATGTTCCAGGGGAAAATATGGTCATTCAGTAAGGTGGAGGACTTTCAAGCATTCTTGCTGAAAAAAACAGAACTGAACAGAAAATTTGACAATCAAACACAAGAAGCATGAGAAGGTAAACATGGGAATGAAAGCATAAGGAACTTATCAAACTTGTACTATTTACATGCCAATATGAAAAATCAATAATAGTAACTTATGAAACTTTTATTAGTATAAGGATAGGGGAAGGGAATACAAATGTGTATCTATGTATACTTACACATATGTCTATATAGGAGGCTATATATGCGTATGAATACATATCTGAGCATGTGTGTATTTGTGTATATAGAGGGTATAGAATCAATTGAATGTGAAGGGATGATACTTTAAAAAGTGAAACTCTGAGGTGGGAGAGGATTAGAATGAGAGGAGACAGGGAGAGACAAAATGGGGTTAATCATCCCATATAGAAGAGGCTAGGGATAACTGTTACAACTTTACTTTCAATTGCTCTCACTGAATTTGGCTTAGTGAAGGAATGACACAAACTCTACTCTGGATATCATGCCAGAAAAGAGAGTAGGGGGCATGGGGATGAGAGGCAGGATGGCAGAGGGGAGGGCAGGGTCTGGGGGAGGGATGCTAGAAGCACACACCTCAGTAAAGGGACAGGATAGAGAATAGAACAAGGGGTGGAGGGATAGGAAGGAGGGATATATAATCACTGTCACAATATGTCCACTATGAAGATGTCCTGTGTAATTACACATGCACAGCCTGTATTGAACTGATTTCCTTCCAGTGGGGGAGGGTGACAAGGGAGGAACTGAAAGAATCAAGAATTTAAAGCTCTAAAATACATGCAACTGGGAATTAAGATATATAGGGATTGGGGTAGGGAGACGCTCCCTGCCCTCCCAGAAAGTTAGAGAGCAGATTTAGGGAGGGGCTTTGCAGTGGGATTGCTGTTTGGGGGTTGGGTAGGGGAAAGATGGGGAGAAAATTTGTAACTCAAAAATCTCATGGAAATGAATGATGTAAACAAGAAAACAAAGAAAACTGTCATGTAAGCATCAAAAAAATTGTTCCCCAATGATCAAGGAGAAAATATTGCAAGCTTCCAAGAAGAAACAATTTGAATACTGTGGAAACACAATTAGGATAACCCAGGATCTAGCAGCTTCTACATTAAGGGCCTGAAGGGCCTGAAATATGGTATTCCACAGATCAACTGAGCTAGGATTAGAACCAAGAATCACCTACCCAGTAAAATTGAGTATAATGTTCCAGGGGAAAATATGGTCATTCAATGAGGTGAAAAGAAAATTTTACACTCAAATATAAGAAGCATGAGAAGGTAAACATGGAAAAGTAATCGTTAGGAACTTATAAAATTTGAACTATTTACATGCCAACATGGAAAAATGATAACTGTAACTTATGAAACTTTTCCCAGTATGAGAATAGGTGAAGGGAATTTAAATATATATATATATATATATATATATATATATACGTAAACATACACATATGTCTATATAGGAGGGTTTGTACATGCATACAAATACATATCTGATTATGTGTATATATGTGAGTACATAGAGGGCACAGGATTAATTGAATAGGAAGGGACAATACTCTAAAAGGTTAAATTCTGAGGTGGGATAGGATTAGAATGAGAGGAGACAGGGAGAGACAGAATGGGGTTGATTATCTCATATAGAAGAGGCAAGGAATTATTGTTACCATGGAAGGGAAGAACAGGAAGGTCAAAGGGAAAGGGTCAACCTTGCTTTCATTGAATTTGGCTTAAGGAATGAATGACATAGACTCTAAACTGGGTATCTTGCTACAGGTAGAGAACAGAACAAGGTGGGGGGATGCGATAGGAAGGAGGGACATATAATCAGTCTCTCACAATATGCCTACTGTGAATATGTTCTGCATAATTACACATGTACAGCCTATATTTAATTGCTTGTCCTTCCAGTGGTCCAGTGGGGGTGGTTGATGTGGGAGGAAGGGAAAGAATCTAGAATTGGAAGTTAATTATATATATATATATGGATTTTGACCCTATGGATTTTGTCCATGTCATTTTCTTGACAAAGATTCCAGAATGGTTGCCATTTTGTCATCCATAGGCTCTCCATTTTACAGAAGAACTGAGACAAATATCAATCAAGTGACTTGTCCAGAGTCACACAGCTAGTATATATATATATACACTATATATATATACACACTATATATATACTATATATACACTATATATACTATATATACACTATATATACTATATATACACTATATATACACTATATATACTATATATACTATATATACTACATATATACTATATATACTATATATATACTATATATATACTATATATATGTATGTATATATATATATATATATATATACTATATATGTAGTTTGTTTGTTTGTTTATTATTAACTACACCCAACTGGGAATTAAGATATATAGGCACTTTGGTAGGGAGATCCATCCTGCCCTACAAGAAAGTCAGAGGGTTGATGGGGTGGACATAGGAGAGAGCAGATTCAGGAAGGTGTTATACAGTGGGATGGCTGTTTTGAGGTGTTGGGTAGGGGAAAGATGAGAAGAAAATTTGTAACTCAAAATCTCATGCAAATGAAAGATATAAACAAGAAAATAAATACAATAATTTATTTTTAAAAACCGAAGAACAAAAGAATAATCATCTGATATTGCTAAGGAGATTTGCCTCCACACTCAGTCATTCAGTCATCTCACAATACAATAATCAGTCTTCCACTCATGGGGCAATTATCGATTAACTTAATCAGTCACTTATGTAGCAATCAGTCACTAAGTATCGCTAATCACTGAATACAATCATTAGAAAATTACACAAACCCTCTCTCAGTGTCTAGTAAGCTTCAATTTCATCACACATTCAATATCCAAGGAGAAGCTTTTCTTCATCTTTACCTGGGATGGTCTCTCAGATTCCCTAGATACCCTTCCTTAGTCCCAGCTCCTACCTGAATCCACCAAAACAGTCACCTGGATTCAGAGGCAGACAGCTCCCAGGTTCTCGTACAGTCCTCCAGGCTGTTCTTGTTACACACTGAAGTTCACAGGGTCCAGCACATCTCTAAACCTTCACAACTTCTGTTGCCAGGAACTCAAGGCTCAACCATGCCACAAACAAACAAAGTCTTATCCTGGTCATGTTTCTTCAGTATTCCCTCAGTTCAGCTGGCCCTAGGACCCAGAAGAAATCTCAGCCTTCCAGGCAACTCCAGCCTTCACCAGATCTCTTAGCAGAACAGCTTCTTCTACCAGGAGCAAAAATTCTTGATTCTGACTGTCTCTTCTCTGGGTTCTTTTTAAATACACACACACACACACACACACACACACACACACACACACACACAGGCTTCCTGTCTCAGCCAACCCCTTCCTGTTATGTCAGCAACAGAAAACAGAGTTCACACCTTCTGGTACTTAGCCCTTAGTTGCTAAGGGCTAAGTACCTGCTAAATTAATTATCTTTACAAGACTGTATTAGGGACTAAGGAAAGATAATGGAACAATTATTAGGCACTTACTATTTTCCTTTTTTGTTGTTCAGTAATTTAGTTGTGTCTAACTCTAGATGTGACTCTATAGATTTTGTCCATGTCATTTTCTTGACAAAGATACCAGAATGGTTGCCATTTCGTCATCCAGAGGCTCTCCATTTTACAGAAGAACTTAGACAAATAGCAATCAAGTGACTTGTCCAGAGTCACACATCTAGTAAGGACCTGAGGTTAAATTTAAATGGATATTTTCCTGACTCCAGGCCCCCAACACTCTATCCACTTGCACCGCTAGCTGTCCCTATTGATATTCCTACAGTTTTATTAAAAGCTGAGATACACATTCAAGGAATCAAGACATTCTTTTCCCTCAAGGAGTCTACTTTTCAATGGTGGGGGGTGGGGGAGGGGAGAGACAATGTATTCAGAGGAAAGGAGTACATATGTTGTGGTATGTTTTGGAGATGTCTGGAAAGTTAAGTGAAGACTTGTATCTGGTCAAAGACAAAGATTTATCAATCAGAACCTAAAGCAATTCTAGGACAGAGGCTAAAGTTCCAAGTGAAGGGGGTAAGAGTGATTACCAGAGGGTACACATAGTTTATAGATAGAAAGAGAAGTGAAATAACAAAATGAAAAATAGATCCTACCCTGATGTAGGATCCTTCCAACTATATCGTGAATACCTTTTAAGCTAAGATTATGTGGTATTTCTTGCATATTTCTTTGTACCCAATGAACATTTAGTAATTACCTAAAATCTAGTGCATACTGCACTATGCTGGAAACATAAAGAAAAATAATCTGGATTCCTTCATTCAAGGACCATATAAATTAGTAGCAGACATGAAGCAGACAAGTAAAAGATAACCTGGGCTAAGTACAAGATACATGCTTCAGTAATTCTGTAAATGATATTTTCAGAAAAATAATTACTTCACATATCTGGGAAATCACGAGTGGAATTCCAAAACCCAAAATGAAGGGATGTGTTAAAACTGACATGAAAGAAACACATCTAGCAGGTATTGGGTATGAGGTTGGTGCTTAGCTGATGAGCAGGAAACTATAGAAGTCATTACTCCTTTCTGCCTCCACCTTCCTCTGGGTGATGTCACTCTTTTTTTGTTAACCTTCCAGAGTAACTTTCTCTCTAGTCAATGACATTAGGTCCACCACTTTGGGGATTTTTTTTGTTTCTGATCTATAAGAGGAAGAATAAAAGGAATTAGAGGCTCCTGAGTATACCAACAGAGAAACATATGCATCCTCTTTCTCTCAAACAACCCCTAAAGGGATTTTTTCTTTGGAGTATCCCAGTCTACACATTACCTGCTTTGAGGAGGCTAGAAAAATAGCAATTAATAAAATCTATTGTTTAGATTGAACTCCCATCTGGGAAGGTCACATAATCTATTTATGTTTGTACACACACATATACACACATGTGTGTATATGTATATATAATTATACATATATAATTACACATAAACAGATTTGGTTGTTGTCCTTCATTCTTAAAGGGGACCAAAATGAGATCACTATATTAGAGTCAAGTTTCAATGTGGCCAGCTGTGACTGATCAGACCAATAAGAGCCCAGAATGTTCTGCCATAGGTCAGGCACAAAGAGCCCATGTAAACATTTGGGTGGATTCTCTAAATATGTGCATTGTGTGTTTCCTTTGAGCTATTTCAATTTTGCTTTGCTCATAGAGTACAGCTCTGTTCTCTGATGTGGGCATGCTGTGCTCAGGGGCCCTTTGCCAATATCTCCCATGTCACAAAATCAATTCCAAAATTCTTGAGAGAAATCTTCAAAGTGTCCTTCTATAGCTTCTTCTGACCACCATGTAAATGCTTGACTGATGTGAGTCCTCCATAAAAGAAAAAAGAAAAAAGGCAATTCACATATATGAACATGGATATACATATAAACAGATGTGTGCCTACATCTATTAATGTGTACAGATTAATATATCATGAATCTTGATATATCATATGCATACATATTCATATATAATATATCATATATCACATTTTCTACTTCTCTCTCCTTGTGATTAGAATCTATGACTTTTCTCTGCCACATTACCCCCCTCCAACTCACACGAGTCTCTAATGCAATGGACAAATATATATTTTTTAAGAAACCAGTTATTTTTTTTAATTTAGTTTTTATTTGTTTTCTTGTTTACATTATTCATTTTCATTACATTTTT
>JAQQSW010014231.1:0-12151 GCA_028646575.1 Pseudocheirus occidentalis | reverse complement strand
AGGGGTCTTACAGTGTGATCAATGTTCTGGGCTGGGGGGTAGGGACAAAAAGGAGAGAAAATTTGTAACTCAAAACCTTATGGAAATGAATGATGTAACCAAGAAAATAAATTAAAATTAAAAAAAATTAAATTAAATTAAATTAAAATTTAAAAGAGGTACAGCATAGTACTTGGGAAAGTCACTTAATTTTCCTCATCTTTTGTTTCATGGCTTGTAAAACAAGGGAATTTGACTAGCTGATATATCTAAGGAGACTCTGAATCTTATGACCCTGTGAAATTGGAGAGGCAATATGGTACAGTGGATGGAGTACCAGGCTTAAAGTCAAGAAGACCTGGGTTTGAATCCCACATTGGGCACTTCCTATGAGATCATGGGCAAATTACTCAGCATATGAGGCTCAGTTTCTTCTTCTGTAAAATGAGAGCCTGACCTCACAGAGTTGTTGGTTGGTTGCTAGGCTCAAAAGGAACAATACATGTAAAATGCTGAGTCATCCAGTTACCTTGATGCTCATGAGACTATTAGGCTCTTGGAGGGCAAAGGTGGCCCCTAACTCTCTTTTCCTAATACCTGGCAGAGTGTCATCACTCCTGGAGGTCCTAAACACAAATGCTTGAAATAAGTTCCCAAAACTGTCCCTGTCCCCGTTTCTACTTTCCACCAGCTGGGAAGTGAAGTGTCAGGTTCTTCAGGTCTCTCACCTGAGTGTCCGACAGGAAACCTTCCCCTCTTTCACCAGTTGCAGGGCCTCCTCATATGCTGCAGCTGGCCTAGAGAGCTGGAAAGGGAGATCTCCCACCTGCAGGGAGTCAAACAGCTTTGGGAGGTAGAAAGATAAAGAAGAAAAATTCACGATTAATCTCTCCCCAAAAACAGATACTATCTACACCTGTTATATGACTAGCCCTAGTCCAGGAAAGATAGGAAATACAAAAGAGCTGTGCTCAGATGACTGATCAAACTGGTCTTATGTTTGTTATAGGTTGGTTTTCTTTTTAAAATAAAACCAGTTAAACTTGTTTTTTTTAGTTATACTTGTTAACATAAATCTAGACACAAACAATTAGAGAAAGGAATCACTTAATCTATCCAGTCTTTATGTCAAATAAACACATATCACTGCCAAATTTCCAAGCTCTTTCCCATAGCAGAAGGAGCACCAGACAAAGAATCAGGATAGAAATTGTTGTTGTTTCCACTCACTAGTATTTTATTTGTTTTCAATTTCATATAAAGATAATTTTCAACACTCACTTTTATAAGATTCTGAATCAGGATATAAATTGTAATCTTGGTTCTTCCACTGACTCACTGTGTGATCTTGTGTAAATAAATACTTTCCCTGTGTGGGTCTATAAAAGATGGAATTAGATATACCAGAAGATGCTCCAGACATCATTCTTAGCCCTATTCTAGCTGAAAAGGATCAATAGTGGGGAAAAGATACCCCCCCCCAGCCAATACCGTAGCTCCTCCTATGTAGGCAATGCCCTGAAATCACCTCTGCAGCAGAGAAGAAAGAGTCTTCAGAGGAAAGACTGCCCTCATCATCTTCCTGAAGCCTCAGTGAACCTTCTGTCAGAGGCAGCATGAGTGTCCTTTCTAGGGAAAAGGGCAAGAGACAAAATCAGCTAAGTTTCTTGCATCCTGGATCTTTTCTTCATGATCACTTAAAAGAACTACTACAAAGTACATATCTGATCTTGTTTTAATTTCATATAAGTTTTCCCCAGTATAACACACTGAGAGGGAAGGAACTGTTTTGTTATTATCTGTGTATTCTCCTTGCCTTGAATGGAACAGGTACTTAATAAATAAAAGCAATAATGCAAATATGATATATGTAAAATAGTTTATAAGCTATATAATCTACATATAAATGTAGGCTATTATCATTCATTCCATTAGGCCAAGAAGATCATTTAATTCAACACAGGCTTTAGCCACAAATAGTCTGGGTGTCTACAAATGAAGGAGAAGAGAAAGGAAGAAAGAAAGAAGGAAAGAGACAGAGAAAGGAAGGAAGGAGGGAGGAAGGGAGAAAGAGAAAGTAAAAAAGAAAAAGAAAAAAACAGATAGAAGTTCCAAATGGCCACAATATCACCAATAGACCCCTATAACCAACACTGAAGGAGCTTTGTGTGTTTATATAAGCCTCCAGGGAAGAAAGTGGAAGGTGGGTGTCAGAGCAAGACAACTCAGTCCAAGACTTTCAGTGGTTTAATGAATAGGAGTTAGCTTTTATTTCTGGTTCTGTTATTATCAACCTGTGGAATTTTGTCTAAGTTCCTTCCTTTCTCTGGGACTCAGTGTCCACCTCTGTAAAATGAGTAGCTTAGCTCTCACCTCAATTTCATCTCATGTCAAGGTCTCTTCCAGAGCTAACATTTTATTCTTCATGTTACTCCCTGAAGGGACAATTTGGAGATCAGAAAGAATGATGAATGACTATGGGGTCAATAATTATGGGGGCACAGGGAGAATGGAGGAAAAGCATCAAGGACACAAGGTCTGTTCACACATCACCAAACCATGCCCTTTACCTCCACTCCTACTCACCTAGGTCCAAGAGCATACTATCTGATGGGAATGTAGAGCCAAACTCCTCCTGGAGGTGGTATGCCCGGTGTAGTAGGGATTCTAGCTTTTCAGCAAACTCCTTTTTCTGGGACTCTGGCTTTAAACAAAAACAATCCAACATTAATTTCTTCCCCATGAGGCTCCGAGAGCTAGGGTCCAATGGACAGGAAGCCACTCTTAAGTTTCCTCACTCACCTAAAGCTCCAGAAATACCAAGAGGGAAGCTAAAAGGAGCAAAATCCCAAGATGTCCTGGGCTTTCATCAATGGATTCTAAGGATTACATGGGAGGGATGATTTTCACTATTGAAGCAGAGACAGATTCAGGCAATGGAGCCTATTTGAAACAGGCTTCCTTGGCATGTCACATCAAGGGGTACCTATCTGAAAATTCAACCAAAGCCTCCTCTGCAGAAATAATCTGCCAAAAAGAGTCAGGAATGCATCAATCATAAAGCTCTTGGTTTCAACCATAGTTTCTCCGATTTAAGCCAAGTGGTTTGATAACCTTTCCAGTTCAAAGTGGGATTTAAAAGGGAGAAGGAAGAGTTCATTATGCTTGGTCCCACTCAAATCCCTTACAGTTGCTGCAGTCACAGAGGGGTTGCAAAGATGAGGCAACCCTGGCCTCAGTTTTCTGTAACTGCACATGACCAGGATGTAGATTAAAGGACTCATAACTGATAATGCCTATGAAAAGGGAAACAAATAGGAAGGATATGGTGGGTACAAAACTACAAACTGGGAGACAATGAGCAGGCCTGCAGCTAGAGAGATGACCTTCAGGCCAGATGCTTATGACAAGATACATCAAATTGGTTTGCAGAAGAGTTTTGTAGAAGTGTGCTAGGTTAAGGTGTTTTACATTTTTCATATTTGAAATTTCTAAATTTAGTATCTTCTTGTCTCCCAATTACACTCATACTCTTAATGCAAATGTTATAATGTTGCATTTACTCCCCAGTATTATGGAGAGTAACACTGGAAAATAAACAGTAAAACTTTTCAACTTATATAAAGTTCTGCAAATTTTTTGTTTCATATAAGGATTCTAGGGCTTTAAAAACTCCTGGCTTGGAACATCAAGCTAATGAGGCCGAGGTCATGAATTCCCTCTCACACAGATCAGATATTTTGCTGTTTCACAGTCCCAGACTGACTCCAAACCAGCTGCTCATAGATGTGTCCTTGATCACAAGTAGGCCCAATCAAAGAACACAGATGGATACACACCAATCCACTTGCAGTCCACAAAGTAGAGACCCAGTGCCTACTGAGTCAGTCAGTATCCTTGTCACACACAAAGACATAGTCATTTCTGCCTACCACTCAATAACTGATAGAGTTCATCCTGTTCCTATCATCATCATCACCACCACCACAAAATCTCCCCCCTTGAAGGTAAAAACATCACCTACCTCTAAGAGCACTTCAGAGATGGTCTCTGGACTCTTGAGATTATCCCAGAGTGTGGGGGTGCTGGTACTATCTCCCCTCTGTCCAATACTCAAAGCCTGCTCCCATTTCTGCAATGCTTCCTCAAACAGTTCCATTCCTATGGGAACAAGGAGAGGTGGTTACTTTACCCTCCACTAACAAACCAACTGGGCTGAGGGAAATGCTACCCCCTTCAACAACTCCACTGGAGGGGTCAAAGTGAGGTTCTTCCTTCCTATTCTGGTCTAATCAAGTTATCCCCACTGATTCTTAGGGATAATAAATCTAGATGAATGTTCCCAAGACAGTATTGTAGGTAGTCCCTGGCTTTGCATCTAATATGTTCCTAGAAACTTGATTTTCAGGTAGAACCTAATCTCAAAAGTCAATTTCGAACCAAATATCCATTGTTACCTTATTCCCTTCTATTCTGACACTGGTAGAAAATATAGAATGAAAGATACGGGTATAGAGAAGTGAATTCCAGATGTGTATTATAAGGTACTGAATGAGCCTAACAACAAAAAGTGAGGAGCACTTGTACCATCAGAGGGAAGAAAAGCCCACTGGTTTGGAGAATGACCTCGCTTCTCTTTCCCAAAAAAGAATGAGAAAGTCTCCAGTCAAAGAGAAGTATCACCAGGGAGATCACCAAATCCAAGGGAGGGAGAGGAGTTACCACTCAGAAGGACATGATAGGCTCTCAAGACAAGTTGGAGGAGGAAGGGAGGGAGAGAAGACTGAGAAGGAAAGTTTATCCTGTACCTTGAATGTAGAGGTTCTCTGCATTTGCATCACCAGCAGCCCCTGACTCCTCAGTTACTCGAGCATCCCAGGGCCCCAAGGATGCGGCTGTTGGGCTAGAGGAGTTCACTGCCACCATCTAGTTTCCAAGAAGGGGAAAAAATCCAAAAATAGAACATTCTCAATCTAAAGGCCTAAAACCCTCCAGGCCTTCTAAGGTAAGGATCTGACTCAGAAGTCCAGGACTTCCACAACAGGAATAGATTCACCTTTACTGCACCCAAAAAATACTTGGACAACACAGCAGGGTTTTATTTTATGATACTCTTTTTTTTTTTTTTTTGGAGGGCAGAAGGCAGGGCAGTATGGGTTAAGTGACTTGCCCAAGGTCACCCGGCTAATAAGTTAAGTGTCTGAGGCCACATTTGAACTCAGGTCCTCCTAACTCCAGGGCCAGTGCTCTATTCACTGTGCCACCTAGCCATCCCAATGATACTCTCAACTGTTAAGAGAACAAATGCCTTAACATGTTAAAAGCTTCCAGACAAGGGGTTAGTGCCACCCAATATATACATAGCTAGCACATGGCCCATCTTCAACACAACCCAGATTACCAGAACCCAACTTCCTATCACCTGTTTCCCAAATGCTGGTAGAGAAGTAAAAAGAGCTAGACTGGATACTCTGCATGGTGCTGGTAGATTTTTCATTCTGGCATTCAAATTCCTCCACAATCTGGCCCAACACTACCTATCCATGGACTCTGCCACAGTAATGTTTGCTTATGCTTTTCCCTCCAAATAGCTTACGTCTCCCCTCTCCACTCTCCTTCTTGGAGGTCCAGTCCAAGCCTCACCTCTACTGCCTTCCCTGGCAATCTCAACCCACTATGTTCTCTGTAATGCCTAAATCTGAACTACACTCACAGAATCTAGTTTTAACATTTAACTTGTCTCTATTTCCCCATCTAGATTGTAAACTGTAAGGAATCTCTCCTGTCCTATTTTTCACAGTGGCTAATGTAGATATGGACATATATGCTTGTTTTAATTAAAAGGTCAGAGATCAATACTGTTCAGCCACCAAGTATGGTCAGCCTGATTCAGTCCAAAGCCAAGGTGATATCTTTGGACTGCGCCACTAAATCACCTAGCTTCCTGATCTAAAAAGTCCATGTATTCCTGAGATGGAACTAGAATATTCAGGAGAAGTACTCACCGAGGCCAGGCTGTGAGAGGAGCCTGAGTGTTTGCTGGGTTCAATCGAGGAAATGCCACTGAGGGTGTCATTGCTCTTGCTGCTGGGACTCTGGACCCTTCGGCTGGAATAGCCTGTGTAATACAAAAAGGCAGGGAAAGCTGACACCAGAAATTTTTGAAAGTCTCCTTCTTCTTCCTTTCTTCTTCCCGTCCACCTCCCTCAATCTTTGTATGTCTGCCCAATTAATCTTCCTTTATGTATTAGCCTGGCCACGTTACTCCTCTACTCAAAAACCTTCAGTGACTCCCTACTGCCTACTAAGTTTAAACTCCTGTGCTTTCCATTTGAGCCCCCACAATGTACCTTTCTAGTCTTCTATTACTTCCTTCTACATAGTACAATATGGTCTCAGGAATAGGGAACCTTCCGCCTCAAGGTCATATGTGGTCCTCTAGGTCTTTGGGTGCAGCCTTTTGACTGGGTCCAAGTTTTAAGTCAAAGGCCACACCCAAGGACCTAGAAGGCTACATGTGACCTTGAGGCCAAAGGTTCCCTACCCTTTAAAGTCTAACCCAACAGGATTACTCACTGTACCCTCAACTGTAACTGTAAATTTTCTCATCTCTGTGCTTTTGTTCATGCTGTTCCCCCTACACCTGTAAGGTCTCTCTTTGACCTCACCTGTTCAATGTCTTGCTCATCAATTAAAGACCAATTCAAGTGGTACATTCTCCATGAAATCTCCTCTTCAATAATAATATGGCATATTATAGGTATGTTTGTATGTAATAGATTGATCATAAACTCCATGAAAGCAGGAACCTTGTTTTCATAACTCATTTCCTCCAACACTTAGCACTCTGTACACAAATATTTGGTTAAAATGAAAAAAGACAGAGAAGGGAGCAGTATGGGTGTTGTATATAGTGCTGACTATAACCCAGCACTAAAAAACAGCTGCTCTCCCCACCCAGTACTTTTTAATTAGCTATTTCTGTTATCTTCAGGTAGGCCAGATATCTGGAAAACCAGTCAAGATATTTCTTTCAAGCTCTGCCTCACCCCAGCTGGACATTTCCAACACAGGCCACAACGTCTCTTGGTGTGTCAGGGCACCTTGGATTCCAGCACTTTAAACCTACCTTTCTTCACTGACGAAACCCTTCTGGTCATGAAGATGGGGATAGGAACAGTTCCAGGTTTCCCACCTCCTTTCTCAGGGGCAATCTGTTTCTTCCGTCGCCGACGCCGCTTTAGTTGATGAGCAGCCAAAGCCAAGGCCACCGTCCCTAGTGCTGTAGCAAAGAGCACCTTCCGCAGACCCGGAGATAGTCGTAGCTGAGAAAATGCTGACTGCTCCCAGAAGCAGGGAGAAAAAAAGTTCAGTGAATGACTCCCACCAAGACGACAGCTTCTCAGGCAGGGATTTGAGCCATCAGGGGAACTACTTCCACCACCCCCAATGCCACTACTGAGGGGCATCCACTTCTAGGAAAGAATCCTCCTAGAAGTAAATACCATTCAACTTTAGAATTATACTGAAGGGGTGGCCAGGTGGCGCAGTAAATAGAGCACCAGCCCTGGAGTCAGGAGGACCTGAGTTCAAATCCGGCCTCAGACACTTAACACAAAAACTAGCCGTGTGACCTTGGGCAAGTCACTTAACCCCAACTGCCCTCCAAAAAAAAAAAGAAAAAAAAAAAAGAGTTGAAATAAATATTAAAAAAAAAAAAAGAATTATACTGAAGATCCTTATAAATTCCATTTAATTAGCAAGAAGAGGAATTCAGGAAGTCAAAATGATACTAGACAGGATCTCATTCATAGGGTTGGGCTGGAATTCTTCCATCTTCATTAATACCAAAGATGCTAACACTTCAGATTTTGATTAACATTTCATTCTTTTCAAAATGCTTTCACAATTCACCTGGATCCTCACCATACTGTAATGGAGTTAGCAGAGCAAATATTATCCCCATTTAATTGATGAGAAAACTGAGGCTTAAAGTGATTTTTTTTTTTTCAAGTCACACAGGTACTTAGTAGCAGAGCTAAAAATATCCAAGGCTCTCAAATCTTTATCCACTTTTCTTTCCATTGCCACAGAAACTTGGCTGGGCAGGAGTTACCAGAGCTTAGTAGCTAAAGTTAGTAGTTAAAAGTCAGAAAAACCTGCATTTGAATCCTGCCTCATTTGAATTTGAATTCATTTGAATCCTTACTAGCTGTCTGATCCTGGGCAAGTCACTTAACCACTCCATGTCTCAGTTTGCCTCATCTGTAAAATAAGGGTGTTGGACTTGATGGCCTCTAAGGTCCCTTCTCTTCCAGTTCTTTATAATCCTATTTGTTGCCTCCGCTGTAAGACAAACTTAGGAGGAAAGAAGATGGCTCTGGTTCTCTGTGCCTACTGCTCATGGAATACTAGAAGCTCAACATAGGAGAAAAAAGAAAACACCAGAAACCCTTACCTGTCCAAAGGTCGTGTAGAGAAACACAGGAATCTCTGCCACTGTCATGGCCAATGCTTGGATCATGGACATGCCTTCAGTTCTTCGGAAAGCCATACCGGGTTAGAGCTGCAGCTAAGAGTGCCCCAGAGTGGGAACTCCAAGTCCCACAATGGGAATGGATTGGAACAATGCTTCAACTCGCTGCCCACAGGGCCACAGTCACATTCTCATTCCTAAAGGGAGACTCCAATGCCAAAGTGCCTTTGCAGAGCTACAAGGACAATGTGAGAGTTAGTGAAAACTTGGAAAATTCTATCTATTCTAGAGTCAGGATAAGTCACCTGAAGTTCTATTAACAAACAAAGAATTTTCTCTCTTGGAGCTAAACACCCAACAGCCTTGGCACTATTACCACTAGCACAAGGGCTACATGTACAGTACTCTGTGCCAGGGAGAAAGCTAAAGAAGCAACTCCTCGACATATTCCCTGATTTCCAAGAAGTTCTCAGATCTCCCTAGCCCCAAGCACAGGAAGAATTCTTTGATGCACCCATCTGAGACAAAATACTAGGCTGGATGGACCATGGGGCTAAGGCGAAGGGATCATTCTTACATGCCCAAACTGTGCAGAGTGTTTGTCCTAGATAGAGAAGGTTCCTGGGAGGGAGGGAATGATGTGGGAGGAAGGCCCCAAGCCAGATGAGACCAGTGCAGGGAGAACTGTGATCTGCAAACCCAAAAAGCCAACTGCATGGTAAGGACTCCTATAAGATGCAGGACCTGCAAGCTATACCATGATGCTTGTTTAACATCAGAATTTCAATATACTAGGTCTGGATCCATAGAAATCTTATACTACCCTTTATGAAGCTGCTTATATCACCCCTCCAAGTACTTCTTAAATATATACAGAGACCTTAGATAACAAGAAACAACCTCACTCTGTAGCAGGGCAGGCATAATAAATACCAGGATAGGGGCCTGAGTCTAGGTTGATGACCAAATGTAACTATCAAGGATAAATAACGACATCCCAGGTGAATGGGAGGTAAATGTTAGTGATTTGGCTCTTGGAACTAATGACATGGTCATTTTGTCAGTTAGTCAACAAGATTCATTAAGTGATTATTACATTCAAGGCCCTGTGGTATAAGCACTAAAAAATTGCTGGCCTTTTATCACATGACTATTTTAGGAACCAGGCCAACCATAATTAACAATAATTCCCACTAACACAACACCTAAGTTCTACAAAATAATTTTCCCCACAAAGAACAAATTGATGTTATTATTCAGATGAGGAGACCCCAAGAGGTTTATTGACTTGTCCAAAGCCACACAGCTGGGCACTGCAAGGGTCAAAGGACAAGCATATCATAGGGTTGAGACTGGGCGTAGAATCACATAGTGTAGTGGATCCAGAACCCTGGGATTCCAATCCCATCTCTGATACTCACTACCTGAGTGACCATGGGCAAGTCATTTAACCTGAGTTTCAGTCTCCACATCTGTAAAATGGGGATAAAAATACTTGTAAATACCTATCTTGCCAGGTGATTCTTAATTCCAAGTGAGAAAACAAAGTAGGAGGCAGGGAGGTGCAATGGAGAGAGCTCTAGAGTCAAAAGACTGGAGTTCAAATTTTACCTCTGAAGCCTACTACTTATGTTGCCTTGGGCAAATTAAAAATCCTTAAACCTCAGTTTCTTTATCTGTAAAATGAAAATATTGGATTAGATAGCCTCTGAGGTCTCTTCTAACTCTAGATCTACTCCTATAACATCTTATAAAATGTCAGTTTTCTTTGCATTACTCAACACTGGCTCTCAAAGTTTGTTTTTTAGTGGTTGGGTTTTTTTTTGAGGGGGAGGACAGGGCAATTGGGATTAAGTGACTTGTTCAAGATCATATAGCTAGTGTTAAGTGTCTGAGGATGGATTTGAACTCAGGTCCTCCTAATTCCAGGGCCAGTGCTCTATTCACTGTACCACCTAGTTGCCCCAATGTGCCAAACACCCTGGCTCCTGTGTAGACAATGTACAGATGAGTACAAAAATAGCTCAAAGTGAATATTTTACCTAAATTATCTGGGAAATTGCTAAGATTTAAAGCTAGAAGGTACCTTATCTAATTGAGTCCCCTCATTTTATATATGAGAAAACTGAGAACCAGAAAGGTTAAGTTGTTTGTCAAGGTCAAATGTTTAGAAAGTAACACCCAGGATTTGAACCAGACTACAAAGCCAGTGCTCTTCCAATACACCATGCTGCCTAGAGGTTACAGAAGGAAATAGATAACATCTACAAGGTCCTTCCTAATACGACTACATAATTATTAAAAACAAGGTACTTAAGACCTGAGTTATCATTCCCATGACTCCTGAGGCAATTTGGACTAAAAGAGCCACTAAAAGAGGACATGGGAACATTTCAGGTCAGGACCAAAAGAAGAGGTCACTAAATTCCCACAAGAGGCTCCAGATCCTTCTTCCAACAGCCCAGCCTCCCTCTACTCCCACCCCCAAACAAAAAAAAAAAAAATCACAGTTCTCAACTCTTAGAGGTCCATTGGCTCCCAAGGGGTCATCCAAGGCCAAAACAGGTATACCATCTGTCAGGTGACAAGAGTGTTAAATTGTAGACAAAGGGAAACAGCTGCCTTTCCCCCACCCCCCAAAATGTCCACATGCAGGATTCAAGCATCAGATGGTGAATGTTAGAAGACTTGGGAAAAGAGATGGCCACCTTATCACCTACAACGTGGAAATTTAGGAGCTGGACACAACTAACAAGATTTGGATCTAGAAAGTACTTTAGAGTCCAACCGCTTCATTGCACAGATAAAGAAACTGAGATCAGGACTGGGATATGACTTGTCCAGGGTCACACAACTAGTAATTAGGGGACCAAGTATATGAAACTAAGTCCTCTGAATACAAATCCAAAGCCTATTCCACCACACCATTCATTCACTCTCAAAGTGCTCCTCATTCCCTCAGAATACCCCCATATCAAAGTCAGTATTTAGAAGCACAAGTATTATGCCCTAAGACTGGCATCTAAAGGGCTATAGATTGCTATCCAATGACTAAATTTATAGCTAGCACAACCAGCATTTGGGGGATGGGTGTACCAGATCCCAAATCCTGATGCAGAATATCTTGGTAGAGAGGTCTACAATAATTGCCCCAGGCCAGGCATCTTTCTTCTCAGCCATCTATGACTTGAATGCTTCCTTTGCCGTGATAACCTCCTCATCTGGGTGCCATTCTTCACAGTGCCAATCCCTTCCCAGGTTACTTTTTTACTCATGCCCTGTGCCCCAACCCCATTCTCCTAGCCCATGTTCCATTCCTCAGTGTCACTCCATTTCAGATAGCTCTCTCGAGACCCCTATATCCTATACCTCCCTCAGCCCCCTTACACTTAACCCCAACCAACCTTTTAAAGCTTTCTCCATCCTCCTCCGAAGAACTTTTGCTGTAACCACCCCAGCCCCCACCCTCTACTTAGGCACACCCCTCCATCTACCTCTCAGAGGTCTGCCCCGCCCCTACAGCCAACCTTACCCTCCTCATACTTCGACCTTGGGCCACGCCCCTCCTAACTGACTTTCGACAACCACCCTCAAAATCTACTTCTCAGCACCACTTTCCTCATCATTTCCTCCTGTGAGCCTCTACCCCAACCCTCCCCCACCTTGAGCCAACCCCCTCCCAAAGCCCTTTCCCTT
>JAQQSW010014230.1:0-12151 GCA_028646575.1 Pseudocheirus occidentalis | reverse complement strand
ACTGCCTTCTTCATTTGTGTATTTTTGTTGTTATTAAGTCATTTTTCAGTTATGTCTGACTCTCCATGACCCCATTTGAGGTTTCCTTAGCAAAGACATTGGAGCAGTTTGCCATTTCCTTCTCCAGCTCATTTGACAGATGAGGAAACTGAGGCAAACAAGGTGAAGTGTCTTGCCCAGGGTCACACAGCTAATAAGCACCTGAGTCTTGAAGATGAGTCTTCCTGACTCCAGCCCAGCAGCCTATCCACTGTCCCTAGTAGAGTACATGATATTCTGTATACTTCCCACCTCACCCCACCTGAAGTTTCATTTCATCTTTGTATACCCAGCACAGAGCCTGGCACACAGTAGACAGACACTATCAGCGCCTATTGAATAAAGACCCAGGACACAGATTTTTCCCAGTTAGGCCTTTGGCTTACCCTTCAATTGCAGTCAGGCCCAAGTCCAGTCCTGAGACTTTAAGAACCACAATTATACCAAAGGGGAATATTGAGGATTGAACCTGTGAACCTGAGGGCTGAGCCTACAATGGAGCTGTGGGAGTTCACAGCCCACAGAACCAGGAGTGAGGGGGGAGGCCTCCTTTTAGACATATCCCCTTACAAAGAGTGTATCGCCTTTCCAAGTGGGAGGCCCCCTCTTCAAACTCCAGATCATCAGGATTAATAATCAATTGATCAATCAATTGATCAATTTAAATATTTATTAAGTATCTGCTATTTTGCCAAGTATTTGCTAAGTATTAGAGACATAAGTACAAAGAATGAAAACAATTTGGGGTGGCTAGGTGGCCAGTTAACAGAGTACCTGCCCTGGCATTGGGAGGCAAATCCGGCCTCAGATGTTTGACGCTTACTGCATGACCTTGGGCAAGTCACTTAACCCCAAATGCCCCTCCAAAAAGAAAAAAAAACAATTTTAAGAAGGAATGAAAACCATCTATACTTACAATGAGCTTGTACTATAACAATAGCAAGTTCAAATTTTGAAAGACATGTTGCATAAAGTTAATTTATAAAATAATATATGTTCATCAGCATATCTTATACGCGTGTATGTGTTTACATACATGTATATGTACACGTGTGTGTGCATGTGTATTTGGTGGAACCTAGGTGTCAGAGTGGACAAAAAGGTGAAGTTAGGAAATTAGGAGTTAGGAGTTAGGAAGACCCAAGTTCAAATCTTGCCTATTACACTTACTAACTGAATGACCCTGAGCAAATGGCTTATCCTTGTTTTTACCTCTGTTTCTTCATCTATATAACGAAGGTAATAAGAGCAGCTACTTTCCAGGGCAGTTGAGAGGATCAATGAGGTAATATTTGTAAAATATTTTGCAAACTTATTTTATGTGCATGTATACACAAGTATACACACATATGTATTTATGTACGTAGGCATATGACATTTGTATATATGTGTGTGTGCCGGCAGTTAGATGGCTCAGTGGATAGAACATTGGGCCTGGAGGCAGGAAGACTCAGACTCTTAGCAGCTATGTGACCCCAGAAAAGTCATTTGACTTTGCCTCAGTTTCCTCATCTGTAAAATGAGGTGGAAAAGGACAAGGCAAATCTTGGCCAAGAAAACCCCAAACAGGGTCACAAAGAGTCAGGCACCACTGAACATCAATATATGTGCATGCATGGTGCTCATATGCATACACACACATGCACATAGAGATACATGTATATGTAGGCATTTCATATCTATATTTATACATATACTTACAGCATGCGACAGCAATCTGTGCAGTTTTAAGTTATTAAAGCACATTTAAAGTAAAGTCAGCTATTTTTGTGACCCCATTTGAGGTTTTCTTAGCCAGGATACTGGAGTGGTTTGCCATTTCCATCTCTCCCTCATTTTACAGATGAGGAAACTGAGGGTAAAGTGACTTACGCAGAGTCACACAGCTAGCAAGTGTCTGAGGTCAGATTTGGACTCAAGAAGAGGAGTCCTCCTATCCCCAGGTCTGGTCCTCTATCCACCATGCCACTTCTCTGTCCAAGATGCATGTATATAGGCATACACACACGTGCACACACATTAAAGCAATAGATGTATATGTACTTGCACATAAATACACACTGTGTATATGTGTGTGTATACTTGTATACACACATACACACACATGCATACACAGAAGGTAGTTAAACACAAGGGAGTTTGGGAGGGAAAGAGGAAGGGAGGTATCAAAGTTCCTATTGCACCTTCCAAAAATATGTTTTAGAGAGTTCTTATGGATACAATTAGGGAGCTGGGCAGGATGAAAGGAGGATACTCATAGTCACATAAAGACATTTCTTCTACACTTAGGAACTTAAAATATGTTATATGTGAGGAGCAATCCAGAGATTCAAAGCCTAGGAAGCCTCCCCTTATCTCCTTCCTCACCTCCTTTCAGAGAATGGAGTGGAAGAGGAATGATATCTTCAGTTGCCTACCTCCCTCAACCATACGCTAGAGTGACAAGCACCCTATCAGCCTGCCAACCTAGAGGGTCCAACTGCAGGGCCACTGGCTGCCACATGGACTGTCCACAACCTCCCTAAAGAGCTGCCTTTAACGCCATCATCATTTCCCCTCCCCCCACCAGCTCCTCTCAGGAGCCCCCTGACTCTTCCCCCCAGCCTCCTCTCCCCTACCTCAGTTACTAGGCCAATGAAGGGGCAAATTAAGCCCCTCTGTAAGGAATAAGATTATACAAACCAAGGTCCCAACTCAATAGGACCTTTCTATTACCCTGAGTTGTTTTGGAAGATCAAATACTGGCAACTTGAGGGCTGCTCTTCTCCTGGAACCCTGGCCAAAACCTTGAGAAGAGATATGGTTAACTGCCCAACTCCTGGAACTAACCATTCCAAGGGAAACATTCTTCTTGGGGGGGGGAGGAATTGGTCTCCTCCCATGCCTCACACAAGATCTGATGCTTGCTGAAAAACACCTGCCAGTATGCCTTCTTTATTCTCAGCACTACTTAAACTGTAAGATTCAGAACCCAAATTGGAATCTCACCCATGGAGGAGATGTCCTGCCTGGGACCCTCCCAATCGGGACCCTGATGGTTGTACTGGAGATTCCTCAGCTTGTATGGTCAGGTTTTGGTGCTTTCCCACATCAGGGATGATCGTGCATAAGTATGTGTGTGTATGTGTATATATATATAGAGATAGAGAGATAGATATGTGTGTATGTATGTGTGTGTGTATATATATATATATATATATATATATATATAAATAAATATAATATATGAAAGCATAGTTGTTCTTATTATACTATTCCTAAGCCTTTACTCTGTTATCTCTGGCTTTCTTCCCACTTGCCTATATTCTAAATAAACTAAACTGGATCTTTTGAAGTGCCAAGTGTTCCATTGATGGGAATCCTGAACCTCCTTAATCAGATATTAATTGGCTTCACAAACAGGATGCGCGGGTCAGAATGCCGTTCTTCAAGAAATCCACTGTGGAAAGTTAGGATCCTTCAGAGCAAGTAAATTGTACTTGAAAGACATTGAGAAAAAACAGATATAAGGAAAACATCTAAATCAAAGGAATAGGAGTTTTAGTGAGGGTTAGTTACTAACAGTAAAGGTAGGAGCAAAATTGAAAATTTAGAAGAGAAAGAGATACTGAAAAGGAAGTCTTCCCCCATCCTGTTTTAAGGTACTGAGAATATAAATGAGTGTAAGGGTCGGGGAGTTACATAAATCTTTTTGTTTGGAACTTCCTGTAAGTCTTTCAGAAAAGAAGGGGCAGAGGGGAGGATGAAATATGGCTCTTTTGGAATGCAAATTATTAGGCATTTAATTTAAAGACACAGCGGTATATGAAAAATCTTTGATGTGTTCACTGTTTGTCTAGTGTTACACTGAAGTTATCTTTGTTTTTATCTCAAATGGCCCTATAGAGAAAAGTGAAGAAGCTAATTTCTCCGCAAGTGTCTGCATTACTCAATTTCCATGCATTGCTGGGCTTACACTTCCTTCAGCAATACACATTTCCCTGTGGAAACTCGACCATTCGTTTGCAGATGGCTTGGAAAACGAGTGTTCATGTCCTCCCACTGGCTTCAATTGGCCAAAGCCAAGGCTTCAATTAAATTGCAAACAAAGCTAAGCAAACAGGGTGTAATATCTGAGTTGAGCATAAAAAGCAACAAAAAGGATTTTTATGAAAGATCATTGATATGCTCACTGTTTCAGTTGAGTTACAAGGAAGTATTCTTTCAATTGATTTAAATGGCACTATTGAATGAGGTGAAAACCACTATTTCTCAGGATGTTTTTTGATTGCTTGAAATCAGTGCAATACTTTGCATCAATTCATTCAGCAGAACTCATTTCCCCTTCACATCTAGACCATTTGCTTACAGACTGTAGGGAAAATGAGGATTGATCTCCTTTCCATGACTTCAAAGACTTCTTTGAAATCCCAAACAAAACAAAACAAACTGGAAGGAATATATGAGTTAAAGAGAACTAGTAAAGACAAAACGGTATTTCAAAAATCTACGAGCTGCTCCCTGTTTCTCTTGGGTTCCACTGAAGTATACTTCAAATTATTTCAACAATACCTGTTCAGAAAGCTGAAAACGTGAATTACACAGCTGGTGACTACATTACTTGCATTCTATGCATGGCTGTGCATAGAATACTTGCAGTGCTACACATTTAACTTCGAGTCTAGATGTTTTGTCTTACCCTCATTTTGAAAACGTGATTTTGTCTCCTCCCTTTGACTTCAATGGGAGAAAATTACATCTTCATGTAAATACCAAATGAGCTAAACAAACAGGATGGAATATTCCAGTTGAAGAGAAATAGTAAAGACCCAGCGGAATGTGACAAATCTTTGAGGTGCTCCCTGTTTCTCTTGGGTTACACCGAAGTATACTTCAAATTATCTCAAAAAGCCCCATTGAGAAAGGTGAAAATGAGAATTCTTCAGCAGGTGACTCCATTACTAGCATTCTATGCATGGCTGTACAAAGAGGGACTGCAGCACTACACTTTTCCCATCGAGTTTAAATGTTTTGCCTTACCCTCGTTTTGAAAATGGGATTTTGTCTCCTCTCTTTGATGTGAATGGGAGAAAACCACATCTTCATGTAAATCACAAATAAGCTAAGCCAACAGGATGGAACATACTAGTTGGAGAGAAATAGTAAAGACATAGCTGTATATGAAAAAATCTTTGAGGTGCTCACTGTTTGTCTGGGGTTACACTGATGTAATTTTTGTTTTATCTCAAATGGCCCTACAGAGAAAAGTGAATAAGTGAATTTCTCCGCAGGTGTCTGCATTACTCGATTTCCATGCATTGCTGTGTATGTACTTCCTTCAGCAATACACATTCCCCCATGTAAACTCGACTATACATTTGCAGATTGTATGGAAAATGAGTATTCATCTCCTCCCTTTGGCTTCTATGGGAGAAAACCAAGGCTTCAAATAAATCACAAACAAAGCTAAGGAAACAGAGTGTAATGTCTGAGTTGAGGAGAAAGAGTGACAAAAAGTATTTTTATGAACCATCATTGATGTGCTCACTCTTTCAATTGAGTCACACTGAATTATTCTTTCAATTGATTTAAATGGTGGTACTGAATGAGGTGAAAAGCCCTGTTTCAATTGCTTGAAATCAATGCAATACTTTGCATCAGTTCATTCGGAAGAACTCCTTTCTCCTTCACATCTTTTTTTTTTCTTTTTGGAGGGCAGTTGGGGTTAAATGACTTGCCCAAAGTCACATTGCTAGTTAGTGTGTCAAGTGTCTGAGGTCGGATTTGAACTCAGGTCCTCCTGACTCCAGGGCCGGTGTTCTACTCACTGCACCACCTAGCTGCCCCCTCTCCTTCACATCTTGACCATTTGCTTACAGAGTGTATGGAAAATGAGGATTCATCTCCTCCCCTTGGCTTCAGTGGGAGAAAACCAAGTCTCTGTGAAAATCCAAAACAAAGTGAAGCAAACAGAATGTATGGATGAGGTAAACAGAAAGAGTAAAGACAAAGCAGGGTTGGAAAATCTTAGCAGTGCTCACTGTTTCTCTTGAGTGACACTGTAGGATAGTTTGTATTATCTCAAAGAGCTGCATTGAGATAGGTGAAAAGGTAAATTTCACTGCAGGTGTCTGCACATTCAATGCATTGTTGTGCATACACGTTCTTAAGCATGGCACATTTCCCCTTCACATGTCGACCATTTCCTTACAGACAGTTTGGAAAAGGAGGACGAATCTCCTCACCAAACAAAGCAAAACAAACTGGAAGGAATGTACAAGTTAAAGAGAACTAGTAAAGACAAAACGGTATATGAAAAAATCTATGGGCTGCTCCTTGTTTCTCTTGGGTTACACTAAAGTATACTTTGAATGATATCAAAGAGCCCCATTGAGAAAGGTGGAAAAGCAAATTACTCAGCAGGTAACTCCATTACTAGCATTCAATGCATGGCTGTCCATGGAAGGCCTGCAGCACTATTCATTTTCCATTGTCTAGATGTTTTGCTTTACCCTTGTTTCAGTTCCTCCCTTTGACTTTAATTGGAGAAAATTACATCTGCATGTAAATACCAAATGAGCTAAGCAAACAGGATGGAATATTCCAATTGAAGAGAAACAGTAAAGACCCAGTGGAATGTGACAAATTTTTGAGGTGCTCCCTGTTTCTCTTGGGTTACACTGAAGTATACTTCGCATTATCTCAAAAAGCCACATTGAGAAAGGTGAAAATGAGAATTCCTCAGCAGGTTTCTCCATTACTAGCATTCTATGCATGGCTGTGCACTACAAATTTCCCTTCAAGTCTAGATGTTTTGCTTTACCCTTGTTTTGAAAGCTGGATTTTGTTTCCTCCCTCTGACGTCAATGGGAGAAAACTACATCTTCATGTAAATCACAAATAAGGTAAGCCAACAGGATGGAATATATTAGTTGAAGAGAAATAGTAAAGACATAGCTGTATACCAAAAAATCTTTGAGGTGCTCACTGTCTAGGGTTATACTGACGTAACCTTTGTTTTATCTCAAATGGCCCTATAAAGTGAAGAAGTGAATTTCTCTTCAGGTAAAATTCCTTCCTTTCTAGAAAGGAGAAAACATGTATTCCATAGGAGGTTTTTGGATTGTTTGAATTCTTGGCATTGCTGTGCATACAGTTCCTTCAGTGCTACACACTTATCCTTTAAATCTAGATGATTTGCTTCCAGATGGTGTGGAAAATTAGAATTCATCTCCTTCCTTGGACTTCAATAGGAAAAAACACATGTCTTCATTTAAAACCAAAACAAAGCCTAGCAAACTGGATGTAATATATGTATTGAAGAGAAATAGCAAGAGAAAGCTGAGTAAGAAAGATCTTTGAGGTCCACACTGTTTCTATTGGGTTACACTGAAGTATTCTTTGCACTGACTTAAAAGATGGTTTTGAGAAAGGAGAAAACGCCTATTCCAGAGGAAGTGTTTTGATTGCTTGAATTCTATTCATTGCTGTGCCTAAAGTTTCTTCAGTGCTACCCACTTACCCTTTGAATCTCCATGATTCACTTCCAGGCAGTGTGGAATATTAGAACTCATCTCCTCTCTTGGACTTCAGTGGGAGAAAACATATATCTTCATTTAAATCCCAAACAAAGCCTAGCAAACTGGATGTAATGAAGAGAAATAGGAAAGACAAAGCTGAATATGAAAGATCTTTCAGCTGCTCACCCTTTCTCTTGGGTTACACTGAAGTCTTCTTTGCATGGACTTCAATGACCCTTGGAGAAAGGAGAAAATGAGTATTTCATAGGAGGCGGTTGGATTGCTTGAATTCTATTCATTGCTGTGCCTACAGTTTCTTCAGTGCTACCCACTTATCGTTTGAATCTCGACGATTCTCTTGCACTGTGGAAAATGAGAACACATCTCCTCCCCTGGATTTTAATCAGAGAAAATATATGTCTTCATTTAAATCCCAAACAATGTAATACATGTCTTGAAGAGATGTAGAAAAGAGAAAGCTGAATATGAAAAATCTTTCAGGTGCTCACTCTTTCTCTTGGGTTTCACTGAAGTCTTCTTTGCACAGACTTCAATGACCATTGTGAGAAAAGAGAAAAAGGTATTTCATAGGAAGTGTTTGGATTCCTTGAATTCTATTCATTGCTGTGCATACAGTTCCTTCAGGGCTACCCACTTTCCCTTTGAATGAAAACGATTCACTTGAAAAAAGTCGAAAATGAGTACTTATCTCCTTCCTAGGACTTCAACCGGAGAAAACATATGTCTTCATTTAAACCCCAAACAAAGCCTTGCAAACTGGATGTAATGAAGAGAAACAGGAGAGAAAAAGGTGAATATGAAAGATTTTTCATGTGCTTATTCTTTCTCTTGGGTTACACTGAAGTCTTCTTTGCACTGACTTCAAGGACCATTGTGAGAAAGGAGAAAATGGGTATTTCGTTGGAGGTGTTTGGATTGCTTGAATTCTATTCATTGCTGTGCATACAGTTCCTTCAGTGCTACCCACTTACCCTTTGATCCTCAACAATTCGCTTGTAGAGTGGGTGGAAAATCAGAACTCATCTCCTCCCTTGTACTTCAAAGGGAGAAGACGTAAGTCTTCATTTAAATCCCAAACAATGTAATACATGTCTTCAAGAGAAATAGAAAAGAGAAAGCTGAATATGAAAAATCTTTCAGGTGCTCACTCTTTCTCTTGGGTTACACTAAAGTCTTCTCTGCACTGACTTCAATGACCATTGTGATAAAGGAGAAAATGCATATTTTGAAGGAGGTGTTTGGATTGCTTGAATTCTATTCATCTCTATGTGTACAGTTCCTTCAGTGCTACACACTTACCCTTTGAATCTCGACGATTCACTTGCAGATAGTGTGGAAAATCAGAACTCATCTCCTCCCTTGGACTTCAATGGGAGAAAATATATGTCTTCATTTAAACCCCAAACAAAGTCTAGCAAACTAGATGTTATACATGTTTTGAAGAGAAACAGGAAAGAAAAAGCTGAATAGGAAAGATCTTTCAGGTGCTCCCTCTTTCTTATGAGTTACACTAAAGTATTCCCTGCAGTGCCTCGAACCCGCATGGTGCAAAGGGAGGAGAGATCGTGTATTTCTTGGCAGGGCTTTGTGTTCCTTCAATGCTGTTCATTGCTGTGCATACAGTTCCTTCAGTCCTACTCAGGGAATGTTTGATTCTCGACGGTTCTCTTGCAGACCGCTGGGAAAATGAGAATATGTTTCCCCCCGTAGACTTCAATGGGAGAAAACATAAATCTTTAGTTCAAACCCAAACAAAGCCTCAGAAATGGGATGTAATATGTGTCTTGCAGAGGAACCAGGATGACAAAGCAGAATGTGAAAGATTTTTCAAGTGCTCACTCCTTCTCTTGAGTTACACTGAAGTATTCCCTGCACTGCCTTGAACGACCACTGTGAGAAGAGAGAGATCTAGTATTTCTTGGCAGGGGTTTGTGTTGCTTGAATCCTGCTCATTGCTGTGTGTACAGTTCCTTCAATCCTAGTCAAGTAACATTTGATTCTAGATAATTCTCTTGCAGACTGTGGGGAAAATAAGAACATGTCCCCTCGTTTGGACTTCTATGGGAGAAAACCTATGTCTTTAGTTAAAACCCAAACAAAGACTAACAACCTGGACATAATACATGTATTCAAGAGGAATAGGAAAGATAAAGCAGAATGTGAAAGATCTTTCAGGTGCTCACTGTTTCTCTTGAGTTACACTGAAGTATTCCCTGCACTGCCTTGAACAACCATTGTGACAAGGGAGAGATTGCGTATTTTTTGGTAGGGCTTTGTGTTGCTTGAATGCTGTTCATTGCTCTGTGTACAGTTCTTTCAGTCCTACTCAGGGAATGTTTGATACTCGACGGTTCTCTTGCAGACCGTGGGGAAAATGAGAATGTTTCCTCCCATAGACTTCAATGGGAGAAAACCTATGTCTTTAGTTAAAACCCAAACAAAGACTAATAACCTGGACATAATACATGTATTCAAGAGGAATAGGAAAGAGAAAGCAGAATGTGAAAGACCTTTCAGGTTCTCACTCTTTCTGTTGAGTTATAATGAAGCATTCTCTGCATTAAGTTGAACAACCATTGTGATGAGGTAGAGATCGTGTATTTCTTGGCAGGGCTTTGTGTTGCTTGAATGCTGTTCATTTCTGCATGTACAGTTCTTTCAGTCCCACTCAGGGAACATTTTATTCTCAACAGTTCTCTTGCAGACCGTCGGAAAAATGAGAACATGTGTCCTCCATTGGACTTCAATGGGAGAAAAATATGTTGTTAGTTAAAAGCCAAACAAAGCCTTACAAACTGGATGTAATACATTGATGGCAGAGGAATTGGAAAGACAAAGGAGAATGTGAAACATCATTCAGATGCTCCCTCTTTCTCTTGAGTTACACTGAAGTATTCTGTGCACTGACTTGAATGACCATTGCGAAAAGTGAGAAATCACATATTTCTCAGCAGGGGTTTCTGTTGGTTGAATCCTGTTCATTGCTGTGTGTACAGTTCCTTCAGTCCTACTCAGGTAATGTTTGATTCTCGACGGTTCACTTGTAGACCGTTGGGAAAAAGAGAACATGTTTCCTGCCATAGACTTCAATGGGAGAAAACTTATGTCTTTAATTAAAACCGAAACAAAGCCTAACAATCTGAATGTAACATGTGTATTGAAGAGGAATAGGAGGGGAGTGGAGCCAAGATGGCGGCATAGAAACAGCAAGGCTATGAAGCTCCCGTACAACCAGCCTAAACACCCATAAAATATGACCCCAGACAAAGTCTAGGAGTCTTAGACTCACCAAAATACAGAAAACACATCTCTTGCTGAAGGCACCTCGGTAGCAGGGACTCAATGCTGCAGGCTGGGAGGTGAGGCTGGCACAGCCTGAAGCTGAGAGTGCATCAAAGCCCAGGGCAGTGGGAAGGAGGAGAGCTGAGCTGAGTGGAGCCGCACAGTAGCCAGTCTGCAGGAGAGCAGATGTACTGCACCTCCAGCAACTCCACATCTACCAAGGCGTGAAAAACTCGGATTGGAGAGGGGCAGCTCTGCAGGAAGGGCTCATCCAGCAGGCCAGCAGGCCAGGATCCCAGACCAGCCCAGCCCCAAACCACACCCACGGCCAGGCCAGGCCCTGGGGCAGTCAGGAGGAGCCTCCTCCCAAGCCGCAGCATGAATCTACTTCAGAGATCTACTGCACCTGACAGTCTTCACATCCAGCAAACCAGGATTAGAGATGGTCAGTGAAAGTGAAACTTTGAAACTTAATTTGGGGGAGGAAAAGCAGTTCTGCCAATCTGCCCCTATGGCAAGGAAGCTGTGGGGGAAGGACAGGATCTGCTGCAACTGGAGGCAGCCCCCACTGGGCTGCTTCAGAGCCCCTGGCCTGCGGACTCAGCAGGGGGGCTGAATCCATTGATCAGGGGCAAGTGCTCTTGTGTTGCTGCCTGGATCTGGATCATGGTCTTGGGTGGTGGTCCTGCGGTGCACTTTCAGCAAGCCAAAGATGGGGGGCTGCAACACTCCCCCAACAGCTCCAGGAGCTGGGAAAAGCCCAGTGATTTGGAACAGAGCTTTCCCCCCTTGAAGCAGAGTTTCACAGAGCTAAAAAAAAAGCCAACCAGTTAATTGACTGGCCAACATGAGGAAAAGGAAGCAAAATGAGAACAGCAATAAAACTCTAGAATCCTTTTTTGTGGACAAAAAGGGTCAAATCATGGAACGGGAAGAAGACAACACAGTCAGAAATCCCTCACCAAATGCTTCCAAGACACTTGAAGAATTTCTAGCAGCTACAGATCAGCTGAAAAATGACTTTGAAAAACAAATAAGAGAAGTGGAGGAAAAATTGGGAAGAGAAATGAGAATGATTCGAGAAAATCATGAAAAGAGAATCAACAACCTGACTGAAGAAAACAACCCTTTAAAAAATAGATTAACCCAAATGGCAAAAGAGGCCCAGAAAGCCAATGAAGAGAAGAATGCCTTAAAAATTCGAATTTCCCAGATGGAAAAAGAATCTCAAAAGCATTCTGAAGAGAATAATTCCTTCAGAATTAGAGTGGAGCAAGTAGAAGCTAATAACTTTATGAGAAACCAAGATA
>JAQQSW010014229.1:0-12151 GCA_028646575.1 Pseudocheirus occidentalis | reverse complement strand
TCTTTCCCATCCTCCTTGCCTCCTTCCTTCCTTCCCTCCCTCCCTTCCTCTCTCCCTTCCTTTCTTCCTTCCTCTGTCCCTCACTTCCATTACCCCACACCTTAGGATAACAACACTGAAATAGTCATCAGGACTTGTCTGGTGGATTTCTTTGTTGGTAGTGACTGGAATTTGACTGACACTGTTACGAAGAGCTGGCTATCCCTCCTATTCACTCAGATTGCTTGAATTGGTTTTGGGAGTGGGCATGCCAGGTCTATCTCTGTTCTGGGATAGAATGGGCTCTGCCTGCATTCTGAGTGCTCAGCTGATCACTGTTTTTATTACCGTTTTGTATTCATAAACTGTTTTCCCTCTAGGAAGCTTGGTGACAAGTAATGTATTTCTTTTCACTTTCAGGCTGCTCTGCAGACAGCCGGTGAGGCTGTTGCCAATTAGTGTCTGCAGGGTTGGCAGTGGGGGTGAGAGGCAGCCAAGCCCACATATCTTTTCCTCAGGCTTCTGGAGGCCTGTTTGGGTGGTGGTAACTCAGCTGCCACCACTGAAGCATGCTCCATACATGTGGGTGTGTTGGATTCTTATTTTCCATATGTGATACTATGGAGCAGTCCAAAGTCCTCTGTATCTGGAGCCAGAGAACCTGGGTTCAAATCTTAGTTCTGATCTTTACTGCCAGTGTGATCTTAGGCAAATCTTGGGCAAACCTTTCTGAGTCTTAGTTTTCATCTCTAAAATTATGAGATTGTACTAGATGACCTCTGAGATCAGTCCCCTCCATGTTCAGATTTATTTTGTGGGACTCAATAACATTTAGGGTCCCACTCAGTTTTAAAATTTACGATTGTAAAGTGTTAGACTCAACTGATGAACAAGCATGTATGTAAGACATAGCTGGAGATGAGGTCTGTGTCTTAGATTGCCATGTCCTTCTTACAGTCTCTCTCTAGAAGAATATCATTGCAAATGATCCTACTATGTTCTAAAAAATCTTTTCAGGTGTCTAACCTCTACCTGTACGACAGTGTGTTGATGCTGGCAAATGCCTTCCATCGAAAGCTGGAAGATAGGAAGTGGCATAGCATGGCAAGCCTGAACTGCATGAGGAAGTCCACCAAACCTTGGAATGGGGGTCGATCCATGCTGGACACTATCAAGAAGGTACTGATAGGGAAAACTGCATCTCGAAAAAAATGGTTTGGCACCATTTCTTGAGTGGTTTGGGATGTGAATATGAACTTTCTTTTCCATTTGAAGATTAATCCTTCTGGATAGAACAAAGTCCTAGCCTAGATGGCCACTTTTGTAGCTTAGTGGTTGAGTTGCATGCCATGTAACAAATTCCCTGGTTTCCTATTAGCCTTTAACTCAATTTTGATTTTAATCTGGATAAAAGTTGACGCCATCATGGAAACTATTCTTGGAACTTGGCACTGTGTTGTGTTAATAAGATGGGAATGTGTATCTAGGGTGGGACAACTCAGGCTGTTCTACATTTATGATGGTTTCCTGTGCTATGGTAGCTTATGAATTTCTGATGGAAGCAAACTTAGCAAGTTAGATTGTAACTGAATCAGAGAATTCACAGAAGACTTGTTAAAGTGAATTGTCCTTTAGAAATTGCGAAAGAGCATTTAGGGAAATCTATAGTGTTTAGAGTTTTAGCTTCAATAAATTGCTCAGGGTTTCAATAACAGTGAAAATGTATTGGTGTCAGTTTGAATCAACTGGCATCATGATGAAGAGCTGAGAATCCTTTCTGGGGAAGTTTATTCAAGGGGAGAAAGTGATATGAGTATTGGAGTATGGTTTTCCATGCCCTTTTATGTTTTTCTTTGGGGTTAGGAAATATTCTTCCTTTAGTTTCTGAGACATATAGGGGAATGCTTTATGACTCACCCAATTATTATTGATTGGATACATTTCTATATGCTCTCTCCATATTTAATGATTTTACTTCTCTTGATGAGTAGAAATAACAGCTACCTGAAGGAATGACAATCAGATAAAATCCTCATGATTGGGAGATCAGGACTATGATTTGTCTTTCTTTTGTTTTAACCATAGAATTGTTGCCAGTGGCACAGTCTCTGAGAGAAGTGCTGAACCAGTGAGTTATCATTCATTACAGCTTCTGAAGTTCAGACATCATGATGACCTTATTAAAGCTAGTGCCCTAGATGAAATCTGGTCCTTTGTGAAGGTGCCTGGGCTAAGCCTGGGACTTAGATAACTCAATAAGATGAATGAATGAACAAATGGAATGTTTACTTCTTTCTATGTGTAAGATAAAACTGGTAAAGAAGGGCAGTCCCTGAGCTCAAGGAGCTGTCTCTAATATGAGAGACAGAATACATGGAATGTTTCACCTGAAAATCAGATATTAATGTAATAATATTACCATAAGACAAAGCATATGGTAATGCTTATTCAAGATCCTTTCCTATTATCCAAGGCTCCTCAAGCTACTTTCCCTTCTCTCTATAATGTCCTTCGTATCCCTTGTAGGAGAAATTCTTCTGCCCATTTCCTTTTACCCTCTCCCAGAAGTTTCTTCTAGTCTGATAGAGGAGTCATGTTTTCTACTCTCTTTGGCAGGGTCACATCACTGGCCTCACAGGGGTGATGGAATTCCGAGAAGACAGCTCCAATCCCTACGTCCAGTTTGAAATCCTCGGTACCACTTACAGTGAGACCTTTGGCAAGGACATGCGCAAGGTAAGCCCCCTACAATGTCCATCATTCATTGCTTGAAGTATCATATCCTAGTCCAATGAAATAACAACAGAAGGAAGGAAATAGGGGCCAGAATGGTTTTTTTCTTGCCTGCTATATAAGGTTTAATTAGTGGGGAAAGACTGTCTTAACATTTCTCTCCCAATGAAGCATTCACAGTTTATACTGCATGGTAACTACAATGCCTAGGGATAGCAAGCAAGCAAGAAGTACTTTGTAATGCATTCTCTGTTCAGGCATCAAATAAAGTTTGGAACAGAGACTGTGGCTGTTTCTTTTCAAAAGATATAACTGATTTATTTAAAGAAACTTGTTCTAATCAGTAAGCAATTTAAAAAAATAAGTGGCTATATCAAGTCACACATGTTTCTTACACACACATATAGCCACAGGCACACATACATACATACATACATACATACACACACACACACATGCACATACACGTTCCTCTATAATTGCTCAGACAAAAGCAAGTGATTTCAAAGGGTGGTGCCCTCATGTTGGTGAGCCATTGGCACTTTTCAGGACTCTCAGGGAGAACAGCTCTGTCCATACATAGGCATCCAATCTTGTGCTTGGAAGGAAGGGGGTTTAAAAGCAAAGGAGCATCAAATCTATGAGATTGTTAGTTTTGGGGTGGAAAGAAGCACCGCTTCTTTGGGATCAGACTGGACTTTTAATTCATTGGTGCAGGGCACTCTCAGGTGAGGAAAGTGTCTACCCGTGTGGCTTGGAATCTTCTGTTCAACTTAGAGCAGCGGTTCCCAACCTGTGGGTTATATTCAATTTGTAACAATAAAAATACATCCCACATATCAGATATTTACATTATGATTCATAACAATAGCAAAATTACAGTTATGAAATAGCAACGAAAATAATTTTATGGTTGGGGGTCACCACAACATGAGGAACTGTATTAAAGGGTTAAGGCATTAGGAAGTTTGAGAACCACTGACTTAGAAAATTGCCTATAGTGCTGATGGGTTAAGCAACTGGCTTGAGGTTACTTAAATGATATTTACCAAAGGCAGGATTTGAACCCAGGTTTTCCTGCCTTTAAAACTCAATCTCTGTCATCTACACCTTACTGTCTCTTACACTAGGGAGAAGGGAGGCATTTTAAAAGAGGGAAGTAAAGAGAAGAAAGGAGATGCTCAGAAGAGAAAAAGCAAGGGAAACTTTGCTGATAACTGCTGATATAACCAAGCCCCCATCTAATAGGACAGGCATTTAAATGTTCGCTATGTGTCAGAGGTGATGCTATGTGTAAAAAAAGAATGGCTTCTAACCACAAGTCCCTTACATTTTTAACCAGGCTCTGAATACCAAGTTTTGATAGCCTCTGTTATTTTTTCTCCTTGAATTATGCAAACTTGCTTCTAACTAGTAAACTTTAATTTATCATAGTTTGACTGAGTTGAGAAGGGCAGCCTGAGAAGCTTCCCTTGGGACCAAGGAAGACTGAATAAACACCAGTAAAAACCCAGATTTATATGTTAGAAATGTTGTGACTTTTAAAGGGTGGGTTTCAGTCACCACTATTAAATATTATCTTTAAATCAGATTGGCACCAGATCGTAGCCCACAGTAGTGTCTTTTCCAATACAGTGACAATAGTACAACCACATTTGTCCATATACCCATGTATAGGTTCACCTCAACTCATATTCTTTTTCAACTGTGTGTTTGGACTGGAATCCAGAGAAGGTCATAGATTAAGGAAAGGAAGACTGGGTAATTAAAGAAGCAAGTTGCATATTTAGTCGCATATGCAGAGCGGGAAGAGTTGGGTGGCAGGTGGAAGGTAGCAGGTAGAATGGCTAAAAATGCACTTGAAGTGCATAATTTGTTGGCTATGACTATGGTGATAAGAAAAATAAAAGTCCCAAGCTAACTTTCTGATGTGAAGTTGGATGCTTTCTAATGCATATCAATAGATCTTTCAGAATTGTGCAAGATTAGCTTCATTTGAAACTCTGCTTTTGACTGGGTGAGAAGGGTAGAATCCACAGAGCAGGATGAATGAATGAATGAATGAATGATAAAACATTTACTAAGCATCTACTCAGGTGAAGAGGCTATAAGAACAAAAGTAAGACAGCCCCTGCCTTCACGTAGCTTATATTTGAACATGATTAGATGCCATATATAAGGGAAGGGAGTTTTGATTAGGAGAATCATAGGGATCATGGGTGATAGAATGTAGTGAGTTTGATAATTCTGAGGCAGCAGCCTGGTCACCAGGAAAATAAGCAGAAATAGGTCAGTTAATATATGATTCTATGTCCATAGAAACTCAGGGCAGAGATTGCTGGTTCTTTTTCACTGAATAATATTATCATGGGGTGATCAGACATTGGTGGCCTGATCGATGATGTCAAAGATTGGTGGTATTATCAAGGGTGATCAGAAATTAATCTCTGATATCATTTTTTCCTGAGGAATAATATATTGAGAAGAGATGTTCTTAATACAACTGATGGTGGCAAGATCAATTGCTCCAACGTGACTGCACAGTGGTCATGGCACCTCAAAGCTCTGGAGTATTTTGTGTATCTGCCATCCATCCCTGATTGATGTTAGAGGCCATTCTGGGGTTGACTCTAACGCATATAACTATAGAATCATTGATTTAGAGGTGGAAGACATAGGTTCAAACCTTCTCTGTCCCTCTCTACTGGTGTGTCATTCTCTACTTAGACAAGTCACTTAATCCTCATGGACCTCAGCTGACTTCTGTAAAATGAAGTGATTAGTCTGGGTGGCCACCAAGGTCCTTCATACCTCTAAAAATATAACATGGAGGAAAAACAAGGAGAGAGAGAGAGATTAATTCATAGACTAAGAGACACAGAGACAGAGAGAAGAAGTAAGGTAAAGAGGGAGAAAGAAAGAAAGAAAGAAAGAAAGAAAGAAAGAAAGAAAGAAAGAAAGAAAGAAAGAGAAAGAAAGAAAGAGAAAGAAAGAAAGACAGAGAAAGAAAGAAAGAAAGAAAGAAAGAGAAAGAAAGGAAGGAAGAAAGGAAGAAAGGAAGGAAGAAAGAAAGAGAAAGAAAGGAAGCTGAACAAAAAAGGAAAGTATAAAAAATATGTTTTAGAGCTAAAAAGGACTTAGCAGTCATGTAGTTCAAACCTCTGATTTTACAGAACAGAAAACTGATGTCCAGAAAGGAATCTTGTCTAAGCATGTGGAAAGGGTGAATGAGTGTGACATAGAAAAATCCCTATGCAATCAGTCTCCATCCAGAATAGTCCATGTGTTACAATCAGTAGACAAATATTTATCAAGTAGTTCCTATTTGCCAGTGCTATATTAAGTGCTGGTAATAGAAAGGAAAAAAAGCAAAGAAACAAAATCAGAAATAGCTCCTGCCATTAAGGAGCTTGAATTCTAATATGGGAGGCAGCATGTAGAGACCTGTGTACATGCCAGATAAATACAGAGTAGATGGAAGGTAGTCTTATAAGGGAAATCTATAGCACTAGGGAAATGGGGAGAAAGCCTCCTACAGATGCCACTTGACCTGAATGTTCAAGGAAGCTCGAGAATCTCAGAGGTAGAGGTTAGAAGGGAAACCGCTAATGTCATGGGGAATTGTCATTTGCAAATGACTCCCTTAATCAGCTGGATGCTACTGGGGTAAATGGGGGGGGGCTTCCATTTTAGAAGTGGGCGCTTCGAAAACAGTGAGTGCTCAAACCAGTCTCCTGGTGATGCTGGATGCCGCTCTAGGAGCCTAAGAGAGGCCTAGGAACATTGCTCTTCACTTCCTGTTTCAAGTGTCTGGGCTTTCCACCGTTACCAAGGAAACACTCATCAAAGACCCTGAAACCAATGGGAGTTCGAATATGTCTCTCTGTCTTACCAGAGCAGGATATCTGAATGTAATTGAGTTGGAGGAGAAGCTGATTTGAGAGTGGATTTTATTCCAAATTGTATTCTTTTCTTTTGTCATTTTTTAAAATCCTCCCTTCACAACAGTATAGGCCATTCATTATATGGTAGCTTAGCAAGCGTATCAACACTGAGGAGAAGTGATCAGGAAACGAGTGAACAGCATTGACTGTATTATCACATGTTTATCATGTAGGAAAAAGAGCATATTTTTAAAAAAGAAGCAAAAAAGAATCTGAGTGATTTCAGAACGAATCAAGGAGAGATGATTAGGTTTCTCACTAGTGGGGAGGGTAAATGAAGAGAATGGAGATGCTGAAAGAGAGTTTATGCTGGAGATGAGCTAGGCTTATTCCAGTTAAGTGTCTCATCCCATAACAGTAGGAAGGAAGAGACAGGGAGATTATGGAGAGAGAGGGATGATAAATCAGAAATGGGAAATAGCATTCAAATTGAAGGCTACTTGGAGAAGAGAGAAGACAGAAGGGAGGGCAGATAGAGAAAAACATTGCATTTTTAGAGAAAGAAAGTAGAATCAAAATGATTAATTCTGTTAACAGCATAAATCACTCATGAAAAAGATTATATATGCCACAGATGAATGAAAGCAAATGAAGACCATATCAAAGTCTTATAAACTTAGGTCAGAAATACTATTTTTGATGATGATATTGTAGTGAGGGGAAACTACAATTACAAATGATCAATAATGAGTGCTAAAGCTTCTATAATGTTTAAACCAATGAGATTAATTTAAAACCAGGGAACAAAAGGATGGATTAAAAGTAATTGTGCCAAAGGAAAGCCATTGGAAAATTTAAGATTAAGTGTATCAAGAGACTGAAGAATAAGCACTGACTCCCCAGGAAGAGAGAGTTGGTGCTTTTCTGTTCAATGAAAGGGTGATGACGGACAGTGTGGCATAGGATATTACCCCTGAAGCACTGGCTTGAAGAAAAAGCCCTGGATAGACAATCAGAAGCCATGGATTTCATTTCTTACTACTACCAGCGCTGCCATGTAAAACCAAATATAGGTCCAATCATCTCTGTGTTCTGTCTAATCTTGGGAGAAAGAAAAAGATCATGAAATATCATTGTGCCGAGGAGACAATGTGTCTGAAGCACTACTCAAGTTGGTTTTAGTTGAACTTGATCTAGTCTTTGAGGTTTTTTTCAGTCCTTTTGGGATATTTTTGTGAAGGTCCTGGTTTTCTGTACTAGAGGATTTCCCTTCCTTTCCTTTCCTTTTCTGCTTTTTCCTTCTACTTTACCTCTCTCCTTCCATCCCTTTCCTCTTCTCGCCTCTCTTTTTTCTTCTCCTCTCCTCTCTCTCTCTTTCTTTATTCCTTTTCCTTTACTACCCTTCATCTGAAAATGCCCAAGGAGAATTTGGATAGCTAGTTGATGGAAACATTCTTTAATTTTTATTGGGGGAGAGTCAGTGCTGAAGGAGAATTCAAAGTGAGCATGCCACCTACATGAAAACTTCCCAAGAGTTCAGACTTTTTTAAGGAGTTGGCCTTAAAGCTTTTAAGAAATATGAATTCAAGTTCCTTATAGGATTCATATTGGTTGTAAGACCTAAGGAAGTAATTTAACCTCTCAATGCTGTAGGCAAATCTCTAAGACAATAAGCTTCTGGGAAGATGTCAACCTGCATCAGTGGTGAGTTTCTACCTCTGGAAATTCCGTATACTAATGAAATTATAAATCTAGTCTCTATTCCTATGACAAGGAAAAAAATTTCATATGAAATTAGATATTAGCCTCTAAGATGGTCACAAATATGATGCCTCTCCTAAAATTCCTCCAAGTGAAACATCCTGAGTTCTTTCAAATGATCCTCATATAATGAATGCAATTATTAACCTTCCCAGACCTCCTTGTCTCCCTCTTTCCGCATAATTCCAGGTAGTTTTGCTCTTTGTTTCTGGGACTATTTCACTTGAATTTTATGCTAACTCGAACCCTTCCAAACCTGCTTAAATCATGGGTTTTCTTTGTTTGTTTTTCTATTACTACCCCAAATTACTCTTTCTTAAAGGTTACTATAGTAAGCAGAGGTTTCTTTTCTCTTCCTCTGTGTCAATGATCATTTCTTTTAAGCCAAGTCTCTTCCTGAAATGCCAGTGACCCATTTTCTTCTACATTAATACTATTACCTAAGAGCATGCTCTGACTCAATATCATTTTCTGAACCAAGTGAAGGGAGAGAGGGAGAGAGAAGAGACATATACAGAAAGACAGAGAGAGACAGACAGACAGAGATACTTAGAGAGAGAGACAGAGAGACAGAGACAGAAACAGACAGAGAGACAAAAAGACAGAGTACACACACACAGAGACACGCACGCAGAGAGTGGTTGACAGAGAGATAAACAGAGACATAGAGAGAGACAAAGGGAGATACAGAGAAACACAGAGGCAGAGAGAAAGACAGAGACAGAGAGAGTTTGAAGGTGGAGGAAGATAAGGAAGAGGAGACTTTGGAAGGGTCCCTGCAAATCATGTAGGGAGCTTTATGTACATTTAAACCTACTACATACGAATGCTGCTGACCTGCAAACATTCAGGTGGAGGGAGTAATCATTGAACAGAAGAGCTAGAAGTTATATTAGAAATCCAATACCCCCATTTCATCGATCAAGAAACTGAGGCCAAGAGAAAAGACTGCCCAGCTAAAGAAACCCTGAAGGTAAGTGTTGGGGCTGGGCCTCCAGACGTGCTCTCCTGCTGCCTTGAATGAGATTCTTTCTGTTCTGCCAAAAAGAGCCATCTTCCTTTCCATTGCAATATACATAAGTAAGGATTTTTTTTTAAAGATCTTAATGTTTGTGCTGGAATAGTCCTAAAAGATATCTTTCTCCAGCTCCCTCCTTTTACTTATGAAAACAATTGGGGCCTGCAAAGAGAGTGGAACCAACAGTCACAGGGCTAGTTCATAGCAGGTCTGTGAGGAGAAGGAGGCCCATCTGTAATGTAGAAGAAGGTCTTGTTCCTCCATACCCAAGTTTTCCAGCCTTAGGAGGCAGAGGACCTAGGTTTGAAATCTCCTTCTAACCCTCATCACCTGGGTAACCTTGGACAACGGATGTCAATTTTCTAACCCTCAGTTTCTCTATCTGTAGGATCAGAATGGAGGTGGAGAACCTGTGACCTAGAGGCTACGTGTGGCCCTCTAGGTCTTTAAGTGGAGCCCTCTGACTGAATCCAAACTTGACAGAACAAATCCCCTTAATGAAAGGATCTGTTTTGTAAAACTCGGGCTCAGTCAAAAGGCCACACTTGAGGACCTAGAAAGCCACATGTGGCCTCAAGGCTGCAGGTTCCCTACCCCCTCAATGAGAGGGTGGGACAATGTTACTGCTCTGGACTCTTTCATCTCTAGATCTGTGATCTGCTCTGCTACACATGTGCTCTAACTGCATCACAACCATATCTAGTGATGTAATAGACATAGGATTCCATTTGTACCTAGAACATCTGGGTTTGGACGACCCGTAACTCTCACTGTCTTTGACGTGAAGTAAATTACTTCATTTCTCTGGACCTTAGTTTCCTCAAGTATTCATTTTTGAGGAACTGGATTAGATGATCTGTAAATTATTTTCCAATTCTGCCTAAACTCTGTAAAAGTCCATGACCCTTCACTCTTTGCCAAGGGCCAATTTGAAGATTTATCTTTTCCTGCTTTCTGTTCCCCTTTTTTCAATTCCTTGGAAGTACGGAGAATTTCTGTGCCTCCTCTATATATTGAGGACTGTCTCCTATCCCTCATCTATCAAGTTTTATTTTTAATAAAAGCATATTTTGTCAAGAACAATAACTATGCCTCCTCGGTTTTCTATTCCAGGGAATTTGCTGAGTGCAGTTGATTTTAAACGAAGTAATAACTGTTCATTATTCAGTGATGGCACAGGAGAGCTTCCTAGTTTTTTTCTTCTCTTCAAAATGCACCATTAACATTCTCATGTGAAATACCGGCCAAGCTTTGTTTAACCACGCAGGCTACCCCATGTTCCTTAAGCTAGGAACTTTCAGAAATGTGTCCAGACCAGGAAGAAACTGTCTAGTAGAAAGGGGAGCTGCAGTAGCCTCCTCCCATACACTGACACAGCCTGTGTGTAGTTGGCTGCAGCACCACACTTATGTGAACTGGAATAGCAGTGCTTGGTATTGAGGCATCAGTAGGGACAGATATAGGACAGAGTCTCTGTGTCTGGTTCTTTGGCTTCATATGTCATATCTGAGGCTTGTTCAGGGCGGTGACATGTAGTCAACTGTAGTCAACTGAGTTCTTCATTTTTCATGTGTGTGTGTGTGTGTATGTGTGAGAGAGAGGAAAGGGAGAGGGAGCGGGGGAGGGAGAGGGAGAGAGAAGGGGGAAATGGGGTAGGGGAGGAAGGTGGGATTATGTGTACATGTGCATGGGAGGGAGAGACAGCTACAGAGGAGTGAGAGAGAAAGCTAGAGTAGTGAGAGAATGAGAAGGAAGAGAGAGAGGAAGAGGAAAGTGAAAGGAAGAAAGAGAGAGGGGAGAAGGGGAGGGAAGAATTGTGTGTGTGTGTGTGTGTTAAAGAGGAGAGAAAGATGAAAAGAAAGAGGGAGGCAGAAGAGGGAAAGCAGAAGGGATTAGAGGGAGAGAAGGATGGAAGGAGGCACTCTGTATGTGTGACATAGCTACCATTCCCATGTATCCAATCTTTGGCTGCATTAAAAGAAATAGAATGTATACATTATTGCTATTAAGCATTTGTTGAACTATTTAATATAAGAACCTATGTTCAACTCGGGTACATGATGTAGAGATAAGTACCACAGAGAATATCATCTAGAACAGGGACAATGTTGGCACTGTACTTTACTTTTCAGAGCTGGAGAGTGGATGGTGTTCCATTCTGCATGCCAGATTTTAAGAGGTGCATTGACTGGGGCTATATACTGAGGCCAGTGCAAAGAATGATGAGATGTCTGGAATCCAGGACACCTAAAACCTAGAGATATTTAATCTGGAGAAAAGAAGACACCAAAGGGAGAATAACTTTTCATATAATATTTTCAAAATCAGGGATGGGGGCTTCAGAAGTTCATGATCTAACCACAAGTGGAACTAACCACAAGTTGAATGTGATCACCAAGTAGGTAGGTGAAAAAAAGGGGGTCACCTTCCAGCCTTCCTGTGATAGTGAATTGTGAGACCTGTCTCCAGTATAGTCATATTTACTCTTAACCAACAACATTCACCCACCTTCAGCTAAGGAAATTCCCATGGACACTTTCTGAGCTGGGCATCATTCACTCAAGACACTTATAGCTAATGTAGAGGCAGGCAAATACAGCAATCACTGTACAAGGTCAGTGGGAAAACCACCCCTTCATAATTAGGAATATGTTTTGCTAGATCATACATATTTGACACAAGGGTTTTCCCTTCTTCTCCTCTCCTCTCCTCTCCTCCCCTCCCCTCCCCTCTCCTCCCTTCCCTTCCCCTCCCCTCCCTTCCTAGCCCCTCCTAT
>JAQQSW010014228.1:0-12151 GCA_028646575.1 Pseudocheirus occidentalis | reverse complement strand
ATACACACACACACACACATATATACACACACACACACATATATATATATATATATATATATACATACACCCACCTATACACACACACACACACACACACACACACACACACATATTCCCTTCAACTATCCTAATACTGAGAAAAGTCTCATGAGTTAACAAATATCATCTTTCCATGCAGGAATGTAAACAGTCTTTAATAAGTTCCTTATGATTTCTCTTTCTTGTTTACCTTTTCATGCTTCTCTTGCTTCTTGTATTTGAAAGTCATGTTCATGACTACTAGAAACCTTTGAAGATTATTAGCTGGGAAACTGATAACCAGAACTTTGGTAACTATGGAACAACTGATTATTGCCTATTTGTGGTGTATCTGACAAAAATATGAATTACGGTTTCTTATCCTAAGATAGGAGGTACTTCCCACTCAAATACTCTGTTTTGAGGACAGAGTTCAGAACAAGGCAAGGCAAAAAAAAACCAAGGAGCAGAAAAACAGATGGAAGCAAGGTAGAGACTGTCTGATGCTGCTTGAAAGGATTGGAGCTTGCTGAGTTGATGGGGTGGAGGATACATCAAGAAACATGCAAAGAATTTCCTTGTTTGTATAATCTATGATGTAGAATTGATAGATGTAGATGTAGAAATAGATAGCAGATCTGTCTTTAAACACTTGTTTACCATCTCTTTTTAGCCATGTCCAGTTACTGACTTGTCTGCACGTGGGACTAGTTTTGACCCTAGAAGGAAGTATGTAAAATGGTCTTGGCCATGTCAGAATCTGGCCTACTCTGGCTTATTATTGAAGTCTTATTGATGTTGCTTCAACTTTTGTCTTTGTTTTGTCCTGTTCCTTTGGTTCCTGCATAGTTTCTTTTCCTAATTGTCTCACTGGACTTACCCTTTGAAGTCTATGCGTTCTGGATCCTGCTTGTTTGCCTGCTCTTAGTGGTCTGACTTCTGCTCAACAGAGAGTCAGTATGGTAGAGAAGAAAGGGCTGGATTTAGAGCCAAAAGACCCAGACTTTAGTTTTGGCCCTGCTACTTGCTAGCCGTGTGACCCTGGGCATGTCTCTTTTCCTTGAGGAACTTTAGCTTCCTCAAAATGGGGGTAATGATATATTACTATTCCATTTATCATTTATCTCACTCTATCATATATAATATAATTGTACTATAGTATACAGAGAGCTGGCCTTGGAATTAGGAAGGCCTGGTTCAACTCCTGCCTCTGACACATATTGGCTTTTTGAATAGGGGCAAGTTATTTAACTTCATAGTGCACTAACCAGCTCTCTGTACCAGCAGTCAGCAGACTGTGAATCAAATAGGCATGACTTCCTGATTTGGTATGGGCTAGAAACTTTTTACATTGGTAAATAAAGTTGTTTTTTATTTAAAAATAAAAAAAACCATTCTTAACCCGAACAGAGTAGTATGCTAACCCCTGCTCTAGACTATGAATTTCAGATGAAAAGCTAGTAGTGGAAGGAATTTCCTCATTAGTGAGTTCCCTATGCCAAAGAAATCACAAGTATAGAACTACATAGACATAGAGTGTCTCAAAAGTCTTAGTGCAGTTTTAAGCTATTAAAGTTTAAAGCCAGAGTTCAAAAGCCATTGCACAATTTTATAACCAAGTCATCCCTCTAGCTTCATAGTTTTAAGGTATTTAAAAAAAACAAACAAACTTAAAACTGCACTAAGAATTTTGAGATACAATGTGCATATGTCTATGTATAGGTACATATATACATGTAATATTATATACATATATAATTGTTATATATTATTTACCATATTTTACTTAATCTGCTTTATAGAATTGTCATTTAAAAAGTATTTGGTCAATTGTAAAGAAATACATTAATGTGAACTATTATTATTATCCCATTTGCCTCATTCTGGTTCCTAGTTACCTGGAAATATCCTTTCTATAACTATTTGAATAACTTTAAGATGTTGGTTCAGCTATTGATGGCCACCAAGCTTCCAGGGAATTCTCCAGGCCCTACCTGTTCCAATGTTTATCCTTTATTCAATTCTCTGTAGCCTTGTCCTGATCATATCTGTTTACTGTTCAACATACTCACTGCTATCCTGAAGTTAACATGAAATGAACAGCTTCAAAATAGAAGTCTTACTCTCTGTACTATAGTAGTGCTTTGCCACTGAATAGCGGTTTGTACAGTGAAGGACTTCCCTGAATGTCAGAATGATGGGTCACTCACTGGTTCCTAATCTTTTTGAGTAAGAGAAGACTTTTAAACATTAAAATACTTCAGAATCTCACTTGAAGATGGTTATCAAAATGATAATGCTTGGCATGCCTGTGGATTCATGGACTTGTGGTCCAAAGGTTGGGAACCTATAATGCTGGAGATTTTGAATGTAGACCCTCACAGGAATATTGTTTGAGAACTTTATTATTATTCACAAGGGGAAGAGAACAAATGCCAATAGGGACTAGCATGATGTATGTCTCCCATTGCCCTCAGCTGAAGGCAGCACACACTAAGGGATCTTTCAGATATGGAACCATGCAACAACTTTGGTACTCTGGTAAAAGGCCCAGAACTCTCAGTGCTCAGACTTATGTAGAGTTTTAAATAAAAAGTTGGCATGAGACCACTAAGAGACTGCCCTGATATTCATAGGAATATAGTGGGGACCAGTGAAATGAGGATATTTTTGAAATTGTGTAGTAAATATTCAGGAATGAGAGATAGGTATGTCAACAACTTAATTCTGTGTCATCCAGTAAGAGGCGGGTGGAGGGTGTGTGGGGGGAGGGGGAGGAGGAGGGTAGGTAATATCCAGTCTGATGAATTGTGGCCCTAACAGCCAAACTGGTTTTCATTGGTTCACAGAACCACCTAATTAAGAGTATATTTAAGCATCTTTCTAGCTCTTGTATTCTATCATTCTGTGAATTTAGAGGCTACTGCTGTTAACTAGGAATTCTTACCCCTGGGGCAAATTCAATTGGTAGGGAAGAGTCACAGAGGATGTAGGGGCAGACAAGGAAAGACTCTCACAAAAAACCTCAAGTCATATCCTGTAAGTATGGATGATGGTCCCTAATATCTGGAAGAAGTATAGGAAGGAGTATGTCAGCTAGGGAAAATAGTTCTAGGAAAAAAGAAGCCAGAGGAATGGCCCCCTTAGGATAGAGGACTAGGGATGGTCAGCCAGAGCTTCCTTATGGAGGAAATATAGTAACCTGCTACAAAGCCCAAATGTTGTAACCCTAATTACAGTTGTACAAAAGATTAGCAGCAATCTGAGCCATGTACTAATTAAATTTAGAAGGATTCATTTGGGCAACATTTATTGAGCACCTCCTGTGAGCCCTTGAAAGAATGTCTACATGGGAATCTTTTTTGTAAATAGATTTTTATTGATAACTTTTATTTTTATTTTTTTATGTTTTCTAGATTTCTGCTACGGGAGTAATTTTTAGAAGACTTATATAGATGAAGGAAACATTTAGTAAAGCAGTTTATAAACATATATTTACCAGGAACAAGCAAAGGGCTAGTACTCCAAGTTTATTGTTTTTAATTCTACTCTTGTCTTGGAAGGTATTTGTAAAACTGCTTTTGGGAGTGCCCCATTATTGTATTTTGATTATTCTTATTCTTATTCTTATTATTTTGCTTTTTGGAGGATGGAAGGTAGGGCAATTGGGGTTAAGTGACTTGCCCAAGGTCACATGGCTAGTTTTGTGTTAAGTATCTGAGGTCAAATTTGAACTCAGGTCCTACTGACTCCAGGGCCAGTGGTGTTCTATTCACTACACGACCTAGCCATTCCAGATGACTTCTTAAAAAATAAATTAAATTTGGGCAGTCGCAGGGTAGAAAGAAGATGAGAAGAACTACGGTAAAGAGAAGTTTGGAGATGTACCAAATCCTGGCCCTGACACTGATTACCTGCATGACCTTGGACAAGTAAATCCCATACTATTTTGAGACCTTTATTTCCTCATCTGTAAAATGAGGGGGATTGGGATCTCTGAAGTCTGTTTATTTCAGCTCTAAATGCTGTGATTCTTCCCCCTTTATTCCTGGTTGATTCCTCAGCCACTTTCCAACAAAAGAAAATGACAAGGTAGTTGACAAATTGTCATGCACTTTACATTCACATATTAAAATCACAGGTAACCATGTGGGAAGAACCTTAGCGGGCATCAGATTTAACCACTTCATTTTACAGATGGGGGAGCTGACACACAAAACTGTGAAGTGATTAGCCTAAAGTCATAGTAGTAAGTGGAAGAGCAAGGATTTGAACCCAGGTCCTTTGAATTCAAATCCAGGATTTTTTCTATTATACCTATTAAATATGGAGACAACTATACTCACAAAGCCGTTAGGCTCTGATCTCTCCTTCCCATAAACATACTCATCCTAAATAAAATTTAGGAGTTTCTACTAAGACCTTTGCCCTAGATAAAAGACAGTTGTCTGACCTTGGCTTAAAATGAATAAAGAATAGCTAACCAGAGTAAGCTTGTAAATATGCTTTATTTTCAAGTTTCAGAAAAGGAACAAGTCAACAAGTAACAATAAGCCTAGCCAAATGTTTTTTTTTTTTTTAAAGGATGAATAAATAAATGTCATTGATTCCAGCAAATCTTTTGAGGAGGCATTGTTCAGTTTTATTTCTATTGGAGGATTGTACAAATAGAACTGAATATGCTGCCCAGAGGGTTGAAATGAGCAATCCAAGTAACGCCTTCGACTTTCTTTGTTCCCAGTTTGGCCACAGAGTCAATGGAATATCACAGACTTGATGCAAGTACTGTGTGTGACCTTTACACTGCAAAGAGCAACATCTCTCATTTCTGTCCCACATTCACTTGGCTGCTAAGCTAATTCAGGCTCTTATCACTTCATGCCTGTTCTATTGTAATGACCTTCTTCCTAGCTGGAGTTCCAGCTGCCAGTCTCTTCCCCCCACCCCCATTCCACCCTCCACGTAGTCAGCAAAAGCAAAAGGGAAAAACAAAAAAAAACTCCATTGGAATTATAATTGCAAAAATATTTATAGCAGTTCTTTTTGTGGTGGCAAAGAATTGGAAATTAAGGAGATGTCCATCAATTAGGGAATGACCGAGCAAGTTGTAGTATATGATTGTGGTGGAATACCATTGTGGTGTTAGAAATGACAAAGGGGATGGTTTCAGAAAAATATGGGTAAACTTTTATGAACTGATACAAAATGAAGTCATCAGAAGCAGGGGAACAGCGCACACTACAATAGCAACAATATTATAAATGATGAGGTGTAGGCTCTGGGACCCCCCCCCCCTTGAGCCTTGAATCTTTGAGGTACATGCTCTGGGAAACCTCTTGAAGTCTGATCGAATCTTCCCACTTTAGGAGGCATTTGCAGAGGCCGTAAGTATTTCATTGTGGCTGGGCCCTGAGCAGGGGTCCCTGATGGGGGAGAGGCTGGGGCCGAAGCCATAGAAAGGGGGTCATTTAATTGGTCCCCGTTGCCCCTTTGTGGAGAGGCTCTAGCTTCGAGCATCTCACACTCTTTCCTGAGAACTGTGTTCCGGGACAGTTCAATGAAGGCTAAAATTCAAGCTCTTAGAATTTAAAATCCTTCACAATCTGATTTCATCCTACCTTTTTAGGCTCATTGTCCATTGCTCCCCTTCATGTACTTCACATTCCTACCAAACTGGACTACTCAGTATTCCTCAGACTCAGCACTCCATCTTCTATCTCTTTGTCTATGCATGGGCTATCTTCCCATTCTTGGAATGAATTCCCTCCCAACCTCAGACTCATAGAATCCCTAACTTCTCTCTAGGCTTTATTCATGTGCCAGCTGCCATGAGAAATCTTTAATGGTCCCCTTGTTTTCTGTCCTCAATCTGTTTATCTGCCTTATTAGCTAGACAAAACCCCCTGGAGAGCAGTTTTTCATTTTGTCTTTGCACCCCTAAGGGCAGTTAGGTGGTAGAGTGGATATGATGAGGTGTAGGCTCTGGGACTCCCCCCCCCCCCCTTTTTGAGCTCTCCTTGATTCTTTGAGGTACAGGCTCTGGGAAAGTAAACCTTCCCCAGGGAAGACATTTGCCTGAGGTCATGAGCCTTAAGTTGTGGCTCTGCCCAAGACTTTAGCCCCTCTTTGTTCCAATAGTTTCCCACCCTTAATGTTCCCGTTCCCACCCTTGAACTGCCCTGATCCTCCATTGTCTATGGTCTCCAGGTAGCCTCCAGCACCCTTAATCACTCATTTCTGGAGTCTGACCTCACCTTGACTACTGAAGACCCTTCCTACTGGAGTCTGACCTCATCTGACTCCTCCTGAAGACCCTCCCCAATCTCCTCCTCTGGACCACCCCTAGATTCCTCCCACAACCTTTCTGTATATAGAATCCCATCTTCCCTCCATGTGGAGAGTGCCACGGAATGGCTTGGCACAGACTTGCTCTGTGCGAGAGTGCCATAGAATAGCTTAGCATAGACTGCCTCTTTAACAGTCTACTCCTTATCTTTCAATAAACTTTACTTTTTACTTGGCTGAGAAGACTTGAGTGGAATTCTTTCCGCAGGACACGGCATGTTGGTATTTTGGGGTCTCAGGCAGCCCTAACCCTCTTTGGGTACCCTCTTCAGATAGAATACTAGACCTGGAGGCAGAGTTCAAATCTAGCCTCAGACACTTACTAGTTGTGTGACCCTCGGCAAGTCACTTAACCCTGTTTGCCTCAGTTTCCTCATCTGTAAAATAACCTGGAGAAGGAAATGGCAAACCACTCCAGCATCTGCCAAGAAAACCCCAGATAGGGTCATGAAAATTCGGATGACTGAAAACTGAAGAGGAGCCCAAAGAGGCTTAGGGCTGCCTGAGACCCCAAAATACCAACATGCCGTGTCCTGCTGAAAGAATTCCATTCAAGTCTTCTCAGCCAAGGAAAAAGTAAAGTTTATTGAAAGTTCAAGTTCGCCATGTGGGGTGCTAGGCCATTTAAAGGTGCTCTCATAGAGCAAGTCTCTGCTAAGGCATTCTAAGGCACTCTCCCTGAGCAAGTTTGTGTTAAGCTATCTCATGGCACTCTCACACCTGTGGAGGGAAGATGGGGTTCTATATACAATAAGGGTGTGGGAGGAATCTAGGGGTGGTCCAGAGGAGGAGATTGGGGAGGGTCTTCAGGAGGAGTCAGATGAGGTCAGACTCCAGTAATGAGTGGTTCAGGGTGGGAAGTTGCTGGAGGCTACCTGGAGACCATAGACAATGGTGAGCCAGGCCAGTTCAAGGGTGGGAAGCTATTGGAACAAAGCTGGCTAACAAGGCTCATGACCTCAGGCAAATGTCAAAGAATCAAGGAGAGCTCAAAAAGGGGGGAGGGGTCCCAGAGCCTTCACCTCACCAAAACTGCTCAACAACAGTTTTGTATTTCCCAGCAACAATTAATGATGAGGTGTAGCCAGCAACTTCCCACCCTTAATCACTCATTACTGGAGTCTAACCCCTTCTCAACCCCTGAAGAACTTCCCCAAACTCTTGACTGGAGTCTGACCTCATCTGACCCCTCCTGAAGACCCTCCCCAAACTTCTCCTCTAGACTACCCTTAGATTCTTCCCACAACCTTTCTGTGTATAGAATCCCATCTCCCTTCCATGTGGTGTGAAAGTGCCATAGAATGATCTAGCACAGACTTATTCTGGACTGTTTGCCCAATGCAAGCATTACAGATACTTAGGCTCCTTAAGAGTCTACCCCATATGGCGAATTTTCAATAAACTTTGCTTTTCTTTGGCTGAGAAGACTTGAGTAGAATTCTTTCTACAGGATCCGGCATGTTGGTATTTTGGGGTCTCAGGCAACCTGAACCCTCTAAGTGGGTAGAAACCTCTTCACTAGCAGTGCTTTGAACACACTAGGTGCTTAAATACTTGCTGGATTTGGTTAGACTGAATTGCCTATATTTGCACTACTAGTAAATAGCAGAGCTGATGTTTGTGTCCAGATTGTCTGATTCCAGTTTCACTGTTTTTTCCACAATAATATGTTTACTAGGTTTCATGCCTTGATTTTCCTTATTCTTTTGGTTCAGAACCTATTGATGTTTGCTTATTCTTGACACCATTATAATTATTGACACTCATCCTCAGCTTCAAGCCTGTGCTAGTCTGAAAAAAACCGACCGTCTGTTTTCTGAGGTACAGTGGAGAGGAGAGGAAAGGAAGAACATTGTTTGTAAGTGCTTATGTTGTGCCAGATACTTTGCTGAGGTTTGGGAATACAGTTAAAGGCAAATCAGATAGTCCCTCCACTTAAGGCTTGTGTTTGTTCTTTGTTCTTGAAGAGGACCATCACATCAGGGAGATGAGGACATGACTTGTAGTTGCCTTTGATTTGAGGGAGTGCAAGGTCACCAGCCTCACTTTCTCCTCCTGAGCCATCTGGTTCCAGTGGCCAGATATTCATCAGGATGACTAGAGATGACCCAGGATGCAATGCAAGATCCTGACCCTTTAAAAGCTAAGGTCTTTTCAAGTTCTCACCTTGAGTTAGGTAACTGCCATTCAATGAATAGGCCTCTTTAAGAAGTGAGTCAAGGGATGGCCCCTTTAATCAAAAAAGGTACTTATATCCTAAGAGCAGATGGCAATGAAGGAGGGAGTATTGAAAGAGGGAGGGAGGAGTGTTGATAAATGAGACTACATGGAGGAGAGCAAGCAGGAACTGGTGTAAAGGCCTGGCCAGGCAAGATTAGAACAGAGCTCACCTACCCATGCCTAGGATCTATGACCAGAGTCCAGTTTACCAATGGGAAGGAGGTGGGGTGATGGTGCTGGGGTGCCTTTGTTTGTAACATTGTTGTAACTTCAGTCTGTAAAATCACACTTGTGTTCGGGTACCTATGTTTGTAAAAGCCTGTGTGATTAAGTTGTAAAATCACACTTCCCCCAGCCATAAAGCATTAACTCTGCCTCTCCCCTGATTGACTCTGCCTAGCTGCAATTAATGAACTGTAATTATCCCTGCTTGGTACTGTAACAAGCTATACCTAATGAATCTTTCACAAAAGCATTTCATAAAGAAACCCTTAGTTTAGAGAAATTGTATACCTCCTTTGTTCCAGTGGCCAGCTGCAACTATGAATCATTCGATGCTCTATCAGTAAGATAACTCCTCTCCATCCTGGATCTCCAATTAGTCTAGTTTCCCAACATCTATCTTGTCAAAATATGACACTGATGGTTTACAGACTGGACACCTCTCAGTCAGCCCTGACCAGAAATTGACCTAGTGACATTTTGAGGCAACTGGTAGGGTCTCTCCACCTCTGTGGGCTTTCTCTCAGTGAATTATGGGCAATATGCCTACGAAGTTGATATAAAAAGTGCATGTTCCTTTAAGCATGTGACCACTCCTTAACTCCTCCCTAATCCCTCCCTTACTCATCTAGTTAGCATAATTGGTATCAGATTTATGGCTTTTTCATTATATAAACTGTATCTCTAATTCCTGCACTTTTGCAGGTCCCCCTTCTCTCCTGCCCACTGGCAAGCCAGCGTAACCATAAACTTATGATCCTCACTGCCAAGATTGCTTGAGTCCAGGAATTCATTTCAGACTAGAATCCTCAAGGGATTTCTTAGAAGTTCCTGACACCTCTCACCCTCATCAATAGCAAGAGAGGATTTTTTTGGTACAGGCTTCTTCTGTTTTAGAAAGGGCAGCCCTTACAACTGCTTATGACCCCCTTAGAAATCACTTAGCCCATTTTACAGATGCAGAAAATGAGGCCCTCAGAGAGAGAATGACAAAAAACCTGGCTTCAAGGTCTCATAGGGAACTGGTGATTCTGGTATGGAAATAGAACTGTAGCTGAAGTCAGCTAGGTTCAAACCTAGCTGTTACTATCTATGCAACCCTGAGTAAGTCACTTTCCCATGTCACTCCCCTGTTCAACAAACATCAGTGGTTCCTTATAACATCCAGAATCAGATATAAAGTTCTCTGTTTGGCATTTAAAGTTCTTCTCGACCTGGCCCCTTTGTACCTTTCCAGCTTTCTTTTATCCTACTTCCCTCCTCTGTGGGAGGGATCCAGCTACAGTGGCCCATTTGTAGTTCTTCAAGTTTATTTATCTGTTCTCAGATTTCTGTCTCCTGACTTTGTGCCCATGCCTGGAACACTCTGTCCTTTTACTTCTGCCTTTTTGCTTCCCTGCCTTCCTTCAAGCCTTTTTTTTCCCCCTCCATTCCCACCCTCTCTGCCCCTCCCTCTCTTTCCCTCTCTCCTTCTTTCTATTTCTGTTCCTTTTTCTCCCTCCTTCCCTTTCTCTCTCTCTTTCCCTCTCTTCCTCTCCCTCCCTTCCTCCATCCCTTTCTCCCTTTCTCTCTCTCTCTCTCCCTCTCGCTTTCTTTCTGTGTGTATATGTATGTATAAATATGTGTGCTTGTGTGTATGTGTATCTTGTAAGAACCATTTTCCTCATCTCCCTCATGAGAATGTACCCTCTTTAAGGAGGGAAGTGGCTATTTTTACCCTTTTTTTGTATCCTCAGCCCTTAAAACAGTGCCTGAAATACAGTAAGAGCGAAATAAATGTTTGGTGACTGACTGACTTTACCTGAGTCTCAGTTTCCACAACTGTAAAATGAAGGGTTTTGACTCAGTGGTCTCCAAGTTTCCTTCCAGTTCTCATTCCTATGATCCTGATGAAGGACTTTCTCAGTTTATAATCACCAGCAATAGCTATTCATTCATCTTTGAAATTAAGTACAAATGAGTCAGTTTAGAGTTTTATCAGTACAATTTCCATTTAAATAGGTTTGAATGTCCCTACAATTGATCTGGAAAATATAACTATGCCCTGGATCCAATTTGAATTCCTTTGTCCTTCATTCCGACAGCCTCACCAAAGGCTGGTGACCTTTCATGGGGTCTCCAGAAATTCACAAATTCACAATTAGGAAACAAAATTTAAGCAACAGATTAAGTAATCATTGAAAGTTTTTCAAGAAACATAAATATGTCATTGCTGTTGTTCAGTCCTGTCTGACTCTTTGTGGCCCCTTTGGGGGTTTTCTTGACAAAGATATTGAAGTAGTTTATCATTTCCTTCTTTGGCTTATTTTACAGATGAGGAAACTGAGGCAAACAGGGTTAAGTTTTTTGCTCAGGATAACACAGCTAGTAAGTGAGTCTGGATTTGAACTCAGGTCTTCCTGATTTCAGGCCTGGCACTTTAGCCACCACCTAGCTGCTCCAAATATTTTACTAGAGATATCCCAGGGTCACATAATGAGAGGACTTTGGAATTGATTGTGTGATATGGGAGACATTGGCACAGGATTGCTCAGCATGGTGTGCTCACATCGAAGAAGGTGCTGTGCTCTATGAGCAAAGCAGAATTAAAGTAGCTCAAAAGAAATTCAAGACGCACCAATTTAGAGAACTCACTCCAAATATTCACGTAGGCTATTTGTGCCTAAATTGTGGCAGAGCATTCCGAGCTCGCATTGATCTCATCAGCCACAGTCAGAGACACTGAAACTCCAACACAGTGATGTAATTTTGGTTGTCTTCAAGGATGAAGGATGACAACAAAACCAGCCAGAGACATCCAGTTGAAGAGGGTGCCCAAAGAGGATTAGGGCTGCCTGAGACCCCAAAATACCAACATGCCGGCTCCTGCAGAAAGAATTCCACTCAAGTCTTCTCAGCCAAGGAAAAAGTAAAATTTATTGAAAGATATGCGGTAGACTCTTACAGAGTCTCTGCTAAGCTATTCTATGGTGCTCTCACACAGAGTAAATCTGTGCTAAGCTATCCCATGGTGCTCTCACACCACGTGGAGGGAAGATGGGGTCTTATATACAGAGGAATCTAGGGGTGGTTCAGAGGAGGAGCCTGGGGAGGGTCTTCAGGAGGAGCCAATGAGTTCAGACTCCAGTAATGAGTTTGGGGAGGGTCTTCAGGTGGAGTTAATGAGGTCAATGCAAGAGTAGATTGATATTTTGATAGGCTCAAGGGTGGGAAGCAGATGGACAATGGAAGGCCAGGCTAGTAACAGGTTTGGGCCCAGCCACAAGGAAATACTTATGGCCTCTGAAAATGCCTCCTGAAGATTCAATCAGACTTCAAGAGGTTTCCCAGAGTATGTACCTCA